>JAAEAF010002591.1:0-36187 GCA_011037195.1 Triatoma infestans | reverse complement strand
CCTTACATTGCCAGCCAGCTAATAAATGTGAAACTTCAAAGGATAGTTGATCTCAAAGACAAGGGAATAGTAGTTTAGTTTGTCTAAAACATATATGTTCCCTTTCAACTACATTAGCAATTTAATTGTTTATCTCTCTGTGAACCTATTCTAAAATGACCTCCATTTGACTGATATTGCAATTGAAATGAGAATTTAAATTTGAATAAGTGAAAACATTTAATGAATTTCAATTATTGTCACTTATTGAATTTTAGACACAGAATACATTCCTTTGTATAGGCGCTTTCTGTTAAATTAAACAAGAAAGTTCAGACAACTTTTTCAATTAGAACCGTACTGTCTATTGTTCCGTTATTCTTAAATCCAAATTCCGGTTATACTCGTAACTTCAACATGCAAGCAACCGACATCCGGTTACAAGAAAACGCAACAACAAGAAAACACAAATATTCCATTGAAAATTCCATCGTTCAAGCATTCATGTGCAAAATCCAAAAAAATAAATTAATAAAATAAATATGCGATTGTATCAAATGCTGGAAATTCCTCAAAAATAAAAAATTAAAAGTATCTCAAAAATTTGATCTTCTGTTTACGGAGGGGGGATACTCGATACGGATCAGACCTGAGTGTTGCGATCAAAAAAAAAAAAAAAAACCATTAACCTCAAGTGCGACTTTATTAATGAATGGTTATGTCAATTTTTTGCAATGATCAAAAAAAAATTAAAAAAAAATGGTGTCACTAGTTTTCTTTAAACTTTGCGCTTTATCAAGACCATTATTTGTGGCAGGCTGGGGGGAAGATGTAATGCCATTTGAATTTAATTTGCGGTAAAAATATATATATATATATATATATTTGCAAACCTTTAGAGCTACATCCCATGATTGCTAAGGCATGCTAGAAAGTGATTTTAAATTGGGGATACCTATATGATAAGCCTGCCGCTTTTTCCACCAATGTTTTCTTCCGGCTTTTGATATTATCTTTGTCCCATCACGAGCAATCCGAATCCTAAATTTTCCCATCAAAGGCGAGTACGTTAGCTATTAGAAATAGCATATCTTCCTCGGCTTCCCAATTCCTAATTGTCAGTTAATTTTGGAGTATATGTTGTGAGAATACAGCTTTCTATAAATACCAAAATGCCTTAAACCTAAGTTTCTTCTAATATTTCATTAATTAAAGTTCGTCCTTCCAAACTATATTGTTTGTTTAAAAAAAAAAATAATAATAATACTTTTACAAAGGAATACTTCCGGCTTTATAATATAAATATATACAACAGAAAAAGTAAGATAAAAAGTAAAAATCTTTTAAAGACAAAGAAATAAATCAAAAAACTTCTATGGTATGCAACTTTATATTGGAATTTCAATTTAAATTTGAGGGAACTATGTTTTCTAATAGAACATCAAAGAACTATGTAATGTTGAAAACGTTTTTTTGATCCACATAGTATAACTACAGAGCTGAACTATGCATTTCTATGGCGCTGTCAACATTCACTAGGATTCACAATATATATATATATATGTGTGTATGTGTGTGTGTGTGTGTGTGAATACAGAAGCAGATAAGAAGATTCATCTCATGACAGACAGTTACGAAATTTATCTTAATTGCATTTTCTATTCATCTTATCTTAATATAAAAACTCTTTAAATTGTTTAGTTGTAAGGTGTGTTTTAAAACAAGTTATTTCTTTTTTTTATATTGTTATTTAATGCGAGTGTAAAAAAAAAGTAATTTCAGATTTGAATAGATTTTCTTAATCCTGATTATCACGTTACGAGTTTGAATATACAATGAATGTATTTAGTAAGGTTCATCTCGGGCTTTACATGTTTTTTATGATCATGTTTCCCTTTATAAGTAAGAAAACACTCTATATTTACTTGATCCTTAAATTTTCCCCACTATTGTCATGGTAAAACATTTGGAGGTTTCCGGGTTGAGACCACGTCCAAGTAGTATTTATACTACACACCAACGCCCATATTGCAATGAGCTTCTTCAGAGTCGTTTCACCTTGAAAGCTAATCGAGCAATGGCATACCCAATATTTTTGCTCAATTAGCCTTTCATGATGAAACGACCCTGAAGAAGCTCATTGCAATATAGGCTATACGCCAGTTTCTAGCAAACCACTAGCGCCGTCCAATCCCGGAAACTCACGTTACGGGTATTCAAATATTTACTTTGTCTTCAATTTCATATATCAATGATTTATTTTGAGGAAACCATACATACACTCCCGCTCTCCCAAATTTAATGATATAATAACTTACATGAATAACGGTTTAGTAAAAAAAAACAAAAAAAAAAACCGCACTTCCCTCGAAAAAAAAACTGATTTCTCTTCAAACTCAAAATTTTGGCAATAAATTTAATTCTAATTTAATAATTATTTAGATGATAAGAATTGTATAATAAACTCGAAATAACTCAGACTGATTGATTTTGACGTCATATTTCTCCCTTTCAATGGGTTTTCACAGTTAAAACAATATTTAACAATTATAGGTTTGGAACATCTTTTAACCAATCAAAATTTACATTCTGTTAAATCTTGCAAAAGCGACATGCTTCAGAGTTTTCAAAACCACTTACTCTCATTTGATATTGACTTTGCTCTCACCTTGAATAGGTGTTAAAATCGGAATTATAGATTGGTCTATCCGTTGGGGGGGGGGGGGGCAAGAAAATTATCTTTCACTGAATCGTGAGGGGGAGAAGCTTTAAGCCGTAGCTGAAATCCGTTTGTGTGGATTCAAATTCTGTAGAATTCTTTTCAGACATAAAAACTATTATTTCTTTAGCTGATAAATTCTGTTTTTTACTTTGCAGTGGCGACACCCTGATGATTTATCCCATTATCTATTTCAATGCCCCGTGTTCTTAGTGCAAAGAAATAACTAGCTAATTACATTTATAAGGAAGGTGTTTCACCTGATGGAAACTTTGTAAATTACTTTCAAAATATAGACCTGAAGAAAATTAATGTTTTGTTCAAATACCTGGTGAAGTCCTTGAAAGCAATAAATTCACCAAAATGAAAAGAAAACATATAATGTTAAAACTTTATACTTAATAAACCAATAAGTTACTTCAAATCTTCTTCTTAAGTTTGACAGTAATCTTGAATTTTCCAATTGCATTGTAGACACACACACACACACACACACACACATATATTCTTTATTTAATTTTTCCTTTTTGCTTTTGTTTCTAGTTATTGGAAGCATTTTCTGTTATTAATTTTTGTTTAGTTTTCTTACTGTAACTTTTATTTTTTATTTGTTTATTTTTTATTTGCTTTATATTTATGTTTTTGCAAAAACTATTAATATTTTTTTTTTTTGCATACGCGTCCTTCTCCGTTACCATAGATGAAGTGTAAATTTTCTAGTGCAATAAATAAAATAAATAATAATAATAATAATAAGCTCGAAATAGTACTTTAGAGTAATAAAACATAATAATCCCACTCTTTCCCCCCAAAATTCTCTTAAATGAATTTTCCAAGATAAATATTTCAAATAATATATTGTAGATCTTTGTATGTGTTGTTTATATATGTAAAATTTAATGGAAAATCATTGGAGCCGTTTTCGATAAAATCCACCGCTCAGAAAACTGAAAAATCTATTCATTAATGTAGTAATGTACTTCCGGTTGAGGAATTTTGAGGGATTCCCTCAACCGGATTATGATGATACCCAAGTGGAACGTCATAGTGAATATTCTGCGGCTTTTCATTTTTAACTACGCTGTTTACATACATACACTATATTTTCTAAAAAAACACTTTTTTTGAACTTAATGGGCCTTCAAAACGTGTATTTCCAGTGACACTAGATATTGAAAATTTGACGCGATTACAATACTTTCTCTTACCAAGCAGTAAGAAAAAGTAATAAATCTGGTATGAAACACTCACACAACTTTCTCTTACTCCAGTTCTCAAATTACAATTGACAAATTTTATAGTTGTAAATTTAATGAAATTCGTCGGAAACTGAAAAAACTGTTCAGTAAAAGCGCACTTCCGGTTTACTAATTTTCTTGGAACTCGCAATTTTGCCATCTATTTATTTCTAATTAATTTTGTATGGATGATTGAATTGTGTAATCAACTATGATAGCATTTTAGAGAAAAATCATAACCCCACCCCTCTCCTAAAAGGGCCCTTAAATGAATTTTCCCAGGGAAATGTCTTAAAGAAAAGTTGTAGAAATTTGTGTGTTTAGTTTATACAGGAAGTTTCAAGAAAATCGTGGGAGCCATTTTTGATAAAATCGCAACAAAGTGAAAAAATTATTTAGTAAAATGGTAAAGTAAACGCAGCACTTCTTGCCGTCCGATTTTTTCAAACTCGGAATTTTAACAACATATTTAATTCTAATTAACATTATTTAGATGACAGACTTGTCTAATAAACTGAAATAACATAACCCCAACCTTCCCCAAATGTGCCCTTAAATGAATTTTCCCGGAGAAATGTTTCAAATAAAAGTTGTAGCTCTTTGCATATGTTGTTAATATACCGAGTTTGAAGAACATCGTCGAAGCCATTTTTGAGAAAATCGGATAAACGTAAAAAAAAAACTTGTAAAGTGGTTCTTCCGGTTGAGAAATTTTGACAGATAACGTACCGTCAGTTCCCATTGTGATATCTAAACGAAATATCAAGTTTGAACTTTCTACGGTTTTTCGTTTTTTAACTATGCTGTTCACATACAGAGAGAGAGAGAGAGAGAGAGGAGAGGGAAAGAGAGAGTGATCGAGAGAGGAGAGAGAGAGAGACTGAGTGGGAGAGAGAGAGGAGAGTGAGAGAGACCATTTTCTAAAAGTAACACTTTTTTTTTAACTTAGTGGGCCTTTAAAACGTGATTTCCGGTGAAAGCTAGATATCGAAAATTTGACACAAATACAATACTTTCTCTTTCCAAGCAGTAAGAAAAACTAAAAAAAAGTGAAACAGAAAAAAATTCTTTTTTTTTTTTTTGTAACTTCATTTGGTTGAAAACTATTCTGTAGAAGTTTGTACAAGTTAAAAGTTAACCTCTGGTAATTACTGGATCCGTATGTTTGGTTTCGAATGTTACTTTAAACCATCAGAAGTAATAGATAGAAAGTGGGTTAGGAAGAAGTTTTTGACACTAACACACAATCTGTATCCAGGTCTATAAATGGAGGCAAAAGCCGCGGCTGAAACTGAGTATACAAGAATAGGATGAGGGGCAAATGAGTTGAAAAACAAATGATGGGATTCTAAACTAAATTAGTATTTGCTTGCCGGTATGGCGAACAGCCATTTAAGTGGGTTAGTTGATAGTTATGAGAATTTTGAACGGAAGAAGGTAATTTTCAAATACGTTTTACTTTCTCTTACTCCTAGTAAGGAGTAAGGAGAGTAGATGATTATAGGTGATTCTAGGGCCATTTTTTTTGAGCCCCAGGCACTTATGAATTTACGCCCGAAGGCAGGGGTCTGGCGCGCGGCTACAAAATTACGATGAGACCCCCATCTGATTTTATAACCAGGGAAAAAAAATATTTTTGAGCCGGGAGATGGCATGCGAGACATGCGGCTACGTTTTGAAAAATCTAGCTTGAAAACAATCTAAGGTAAAAAGAATATTTTTGAGCCGGGAGATGGGCATGCCTGACCTGCGGCTATGTTTTATAATATTTAGCTTGAAAACAGTCTAAGGTAAAAAAAATATTTTTGAGCCGGGAGATGGGCATGCCTGACCTGCGGCTATGTTTTATAATATTTAGCTTGAAACATTTTAAGGACTTTAATAATGTTTTTGAGCCGTGAACTGTCATCCACGTCGAGGGCTACTATTTTATAATATTTAGCTAAACACTTTAATATTTTTTGTTCATGTTTACACTTATAATATTTTAGATAAACACATTCTAAGCACTTTAACATTGTTTTTGAGCCGTGAACTGTCATCCAAGTAGAGGGCTACTATTTTATAATATTTAGCTAAACACTTTAATATTTTTGATATTTTGTTCATGTTTACACTTATAATATTTTAGATAAACACATTTTAAGGATTTTAATAATGCTTTTGAGCCGTGCCATGTCATCCTAGTCGAGGGCTACTATTTTATAATATTTAGCTAAACACTTTAATATTTTTTGATATTTTGTTCATGTTTACACTTATAATATTTTAGCTAAACACATTCTAAGGACTTTAAGATTGTTTTTGAGCCGTGAGATGGCATACAAGACTAGGGCTAATATTTTATAATATTTAGCTAAGGACTTTAATATTTTTTTATATTCAATACTTTGTGCATTTTTATGGATTCTATTCATGTTTACACTTATAATATTTAGCTAAACACATTCTAAGGACTTTATTACCATATTTGAGCCGCGAGATGTGATACAAGACTAGGGCTAATATTTTATAAAATTTAGCTAAAGACTTTAATATTTTTTGATATTTTGTTCATGTTTAAATTATGTTTACACTTATAATATTTTAGATAAACACATTCTAAGGACTGTAATATTGTTTTTGAGCCGCGATATGTCATCCAAGTCGAGGGCTAATATTTTATAATATTTAGCTACAAACATTAAATAAATTATCATTCAATACTATGAATAAAGACTTTGTTTTTTTTATGCATTGTTAATAACATTCTAAGGACTGTGATATTGTTTTTGAGCCACGAGATGGCTTCCAAGTCGTGAGCAAACATTTTATAATATTTACCTAAGGACTTTAATATTTTGTTCATGTTTAAATTATGTTTACACTTATAATATTTAGCTAAACACATTCTAAGGACTTTATTATCATTTTTGAGCCGTGAGATGACATACAGAACATGCGGCTAAGTTGTGTAATATTTAGCTTGAAACATTTTAAGGACTTTAATAATGTTTTTGAGCCGGGAGATGTCATCCAAGTCGATGGCTACTATTTTATAATATTTAGCTAAGGACTTTAATATTTTTTGATATTATCATCCAATACGATGAACAAATACTTTGTTTTTTTTATGAATTGTTAGAAACATTCTAAGGACTTTAATAAGTGTTTTTGAGCTGTGAGATGACATACAGGACATGCGGCTAAGTTGTGTAAAATTTAGCTTGAAACATTCTAAGGACTTTAACATTGTTTTTGAGCCGTGAGATGGCATACAAGACTAGGGCTAATATTTTATAATATTTAGCTAAACACTTTAATATTTTTTGATATTTTGTTCATGTTTAACTTATAATATTTTAGCTAAACACATTCTAAGAACTTTAATAATGTTTTTGAGCCGTGAAATGTCATCCAAGTCGCGGGCTAATATTTTATAATATTGAGCTAAAGACTTTAATAGTTTTTGATATTTGGTTCATCTTTAAATTATGTTTACACTTATAATATTTAGCTAAACACATTCTAAGGATTTTAACATTGTTTTTGAGCCGTAAGATGGCATACAAGACTAGGGCTAAGTTTTTGTAATATTTAGCTTGAAACATGTTAAGGACTGTAATATCGTTTTTGAGCCGTGAGATGACATCCACCTCGAAGGCTAAGTGGTTATAATATTTAGCTAAGGACTTTTTAATAATTTTTCTGATATTATCATACAATACGATGAACAAATGCTTTGTGTTTTTTAGGTATTGTTAGACTATACTATGAACAAAGACTTTGATTTTTTTATGTATTGTTCTAAGGACATTCTAAGGACTTTAATATTTTTGTTAAGCCGTGACATGACATCCCAGGACTAGGGCCAAATATATTAATATCCAATACCATAAACAAAGACTTTGTTTTTATTATGTATTGTTGGAAACATTCTACGGACTGTAAGATTTTTCTTGAGCCGTGAGATGCATCCAAGACTATGTTTTTATAATATATAGCTAAACACATTTTAAGGACTATCATATTGTTTTTGAGCCGTGAGATGACATACCAGGACTAGGGCTAAGTTTTTATAATATTTAGCAACAAACATTAAATATATTATCATCCTATACTATGAATAAAGACTTTGTTTTTTTTAAGTCGAGGGCTAAGTTTTTATAATATTTAGCTAGAAACATTAAATATATTATCATCCAATACTATGAACAAAGACTTTGTTTTTTTTATTTATAGTTAGATACAATATTTAGCTAAACACATTTTAAGGACTCTCATATTGTTTTTGAGCCGTGAGATCACATACCAGGACTGGGACAAAGTTTTTATAATATTTAGCTACAAACATTAAATATATAATCATCCTATACTATGAATAAAGACTTTGTTTTTTTTTTTCAAGTCGAGGGCTAAGTTTTTATAATATTTAGCTAGAAACATTAAATATATTATCATCCAATACTATGAACAAAGACTTTTTTTATGTATTTTTAGGAACATTCTAAGGACTTTCATATTGTTTTTGAGCCGTGAAATGACATACCAGGACTAAGGCTAAGTTGTTATAATATTTAGCTACAAACATTAAATATATAATCATCCTATACTATGAATAAAGACTTTGTTTTTTTTCAAGTCGAGGGCTAAGTTTTTATAATATTTAGCTAGAAACATTAAATATATTATCATACAATACGATGAACAAATACTTGTGTTTTTTATGTTTATGTTCATGTTTAAAGTAAATTATGTTTACACTTATAATAGTTAGCTAGAAACATTCTAAGGACTTTAATATTAATTTTGAGCCGGGAGATGACATACAAGACTAGGGCTAATATTTTATAATATTTAGCTAAGCACTTTAATATTTTTTTAAATTATCATTTTTTGATATGATGAACAAATACTTCGTGTTTTTTATGTTTATGTTCATGTTTAAATTAAATTATGTTTACACTTATAATATTTAGCTAGAAACATTCTAAGGACCATAATATTGCTTTTGAGCCGTGAGATGACATCCTAGACTAGGCGGCTAAATATATTATCATCCTATTCTATGAATAAAGACTTTGATTTTTTTTTGTATGTATTGTTAGAAACATTCTAAGAACTTTAATAATGTTTTTGAGCCGTGAAATGAAATGCAAGTTGAGGGCTAATTTTTTATAATATTTAGCTAGAAACATTAAATATATTATCATATACTATGAATAAAGACTGTGTTTTTTTTTTACGTATTGTTAGAAACATTCTAAGACTATGAATAAAGACTTTGTATCTTTTTTATGTATTGTTAGAAACATTCTAAGGACTTTAATATTTCTGTTGAGCTGTGAGATGACATCGAGGGGCTAAGTTATTATAATATTTAGCTATAAGGACTTTAATATTGTTTTTGAGCCGTGAGATGACATTCAAGACTAGGGCGAAGATTTTATAATATTCAGCTAGAAACATTGAATATATTATCATCCTATACTATGAACAAAGACTTTGATTTTTTTATGTATTGTTAAAAACATTCTAAGGACTTCTATATTGTTTTTTAGCCGTGAGATGACATCCAAATCGACGGTTAATATTTTATAATATTTAGCTAGAAACATTAAATATATTATCATCCAATACGATGAACAAATGCTTTGTGAATTTTTATGTATTTTGTTCATGTTTAAATTAAATTATCTTTACACTTATAATATTTCGTGAGATGACATACAAGACTAGGGCAAATGTGTTATAATATTTAGCTACAAACATTAAATAAATTATCATTCGTTGGACGTTAAGCCGCCTGAAAAAATAGGCATTATTACTTTACTTACTTACTTTACTAAATTATCATTCAATACTATGAATAAAGACATTTTTATGTATTGTTAGAAACATTCTAAGGACAGTAATATTGTTTTTGAGTCGTGAGATGACATCCCAGGACTAGGTCCTACTATATTATCATACAATACGATGAACAAATACTTTGTGTTTTCTATGTTACTGTTTAAATTAAATTATGTTAAAAATTATAAAATTTAGCTAAACACATTCTAAGGACTGTAATATTGTTTTTGAGCCGTGAGATGACATACAGGACATGCTGCTAAGTTGTGTAAAATTTAGCTAGAAACATTAAATATATTATTATCGAATACTATGAATAAAGACTTTGTTTTTTTTAAGTCGAGGGCTAAGTTTTCATAATATTTAGCTATAAACATTAAATATATTATCATCCAACACTATGAACAAAGACTTTTTGTTTTTTTATGTATTGTTAGAAACATTCTAAGGACTGTAATTTTTTTGTTGAGCCGTGAGATGCATCCAAGACTGGGGGCTATGTTTTTATAATATTTAGCTACAAACATTAAATATATTATCATCTAATACTATGAATAAAGACTTTGTTTTTTTTATGTATTGTTAGAAATATTCTAAGGAAGTGAATATTTTTGTTGAGCCGCGATATGACATACAAGACTAGGGCTAAGATTTTATAATATTTAGCTAAAGACTTTAATATTTTTTGATATTATCATACAATACGATGAACAAATACTTTGTGTTTTTTTTATGTTCATGTTTAAATTAAATTATGTTTACACTTATAATATTTAGCTACAAACATTAAATATATTATCATCCTATACTATGAATAAAGACTTTATGTATTGTTAGAAACATTCTAAGGACTTTAATATTTTTGTTGAGCCGGTAGATGATGTCATACAGGACATGCGGGTAAGTTGGCTAGAAACATTAAATATATTATCATCCAATACTATGAACATGTATTGTTTCACTTTTTTAAGTTTAGTACTACTATGTTTTATGTATTGTTTCATTTTTATTCATGTTTTAATACTTGTGATTTTTGTAATTTTACTTTCAAGTTTTGGACTAGTTTGTGTTAAAACAGGTATGTTTAATACTTATGTTTTTTGTATTTTTTTACTTTTTACTTGTAGCAAGGCAGTTAACCCAGGACCAAACTTTGTAGCATCGTAAGTGTGAACAGTAGTACGTTGACATGTCCAAATTAATCCTTTAGGAGTGCTTGGCTTGAGCAAATTGCAACAAATTGGCTTTGGAATGTCTTGTAACACATGAAGTGATACCTTCACGAATACCGGATTCAATCATAAGATGTTTATCATAATCGGTCAATAGTTCCAATTTTACTTGTGTATATTTCAAACAGGCGTCAAATACCAACCCAGGCGTTGTGAATTACCAACTTGGATCAATGCTGTAAATAGATTCACACACATTTCTAAACTGTTCAACTATGTCGCTTAAAAGAATTATGTCTGTTGTTAAATACAATTCTGTGTAATCTCTAAGTGTTTGTATATTGAAAGCGGTCCAGACTTGAAACTTCATATCATATAAACTAAATATACAAAGATCTACAACTTATGTTTTAAAACATTACTTTGTGAAAATTCCTTTTAACGCCACTTTTAGCGGAGGGTTGGGGTTACAGCTTCTCTAAAGTGATATCATAGTTGATTATACAATTCTATCATCCAAACAAAATTAAATAGATGGCCAAAATTCCAAGTTTTAAGACAAAATTAGTAAACCGGAAGTGCGCTTTTACTGAAAAGTTTTTTTCAGTTTTCGACGAATTTCATTAAATTTGGTACACAAACTATAAAATTTGTCAATTATAATTTTGAAAACTGGAGTAAAAGAAAGTTGTGTGAGTGTTTCACACCAGATTTTGTTTAGGTCAAAGACAATTCTTATGGAATGATATTATTATATAATTATAAATACTGATGGCAGGAATATTAATATTAAAAATTATAAATAGTAAAACTAAAGGAGTTTTTAAATTCAATTGATATAATGTCAATTATCATTTTGAAAACTGGAGTAAAAGAAAGTTGTGTGAGTGTTTCACACCAGATTTTGTTTAGGCCAAAGACAATTCTTATGGAATGATATTATTATATAATTATAAATACTGATGGCAGGAATATTAATATTAAAAATTATAAATAGTAAAACTAAAGGAGTTTTTAAATTCAATTGATATAATGTCAATTATCATTTTGAAAACTGGAGTAAAAGAAAGTTGTGTGAGTATTTCACACCAGATTTTGTTTAGGCCAAAGACAATTCTTACATGTAAAAACAAAAAAAAAATCCATCATCCTATGCCCATGTAAAAACAAAAAACAAAAAAATCCATCATCCTATGCACCTGCCTGATTGTACCGCATCCAGCGACCGCAAAGCGGATTCGGGATGAACATAGCCTACTTGTGCAGCGTTTTATCGGGGCCTATTGGAACTTTGCCGAGCGCTCTAGCTTACACACGTTCGTCAGAACATCCGCTTCTGGATAGCGAACTAGACGGTTCCTCTGAGCTCCGAAGAGAATCAGAGGGTCTCCTTCTAGCCACTTACACATAGACATGGTGCGAGGACTTGATTGGATTTGAGAAGAATAGCTAACTAGTCGGTTCCTCTGAGCTCCGAAGAGAATCAGAGAGTCTCCTCCTAGACATAGGACTTAATTGGATTTGAACAATAGAAATTAAACTTACCCTGAGTGTTGTGAAGACGAACAAAGCTGGAATTGTAATGTATATTACTCCACTATTAAATGAGGTCCCCCACCAAATAGTGTTAGAAATACAATTCCAAATTCCTGCCATCAGTATTTATAATTATATAATAATATCATTCCATAAGAATTGTCTTTGACCTAAACAAAATCTGGTGTGAAACACTCACACAACTTTCTTTTACTCCAGTTTTCAAAATTATAATTGACAAATTTTATAGTTTGTGTACCAAATTTAATGAAATTCGTCGAAAACTGAAAAAAACTTTTCAGTAAAAGCGCACTTCCGGTGTACTAATTTTGTCTTAAAACTTGGAATTTTGGCCATCTATTTATTTCTAATTAATTTAGTTTGGATGATAGAATTGTATAATCAACTATGATATCACTTTAGAGAAGCTGTAACCCCAACCCTCCGCTAAAAGTGGCGTTAAAAGGAATTTTCACAAAGTAATGTTTTAAAACATAAGTTGTAGATCTTTGTATATTTAGTTTATAAGATATGAAGTTTCAAGTCTCTGGACCGCTTTCAATATACAAACACTTAGAGATTACACAGAATTGTATTTAACAACAGACATAATTCTTTTAAGCGACATAGTTGAACAGTTTAGAAATGTGTGTGTTGGATCTATTTACAGCATTGATCCAAGTTGGTAATTCACAACGCCTGGGTTGGTATTTGACGCCTGTTTGAAATATGCACAAGTAAAATTGGAACTATTGACCAATTATGATAAACATCTTATGATTGAATCCGGTATTCGTGAAGGTATCACTTCATGTGTTACAAGACATTCCAAAGCCAATTTGTTGCAATTTGCTCAAGCCAAGCACTCCGAAAGGATTAATTTGGACATGTCAACGTACTACTGTTCACACTTACGATGCTACAAAGTTTGGTCCTGGGTTAACTGCCTTGCTACAAGTAAAAAGTAAAAAAATACAAAAAACATAAGTATTAAACATACCTGTTTTAACACAAACTAGTCCAAAACTTGAAAGTAAAATTACAAAAATCACAAGTATTAAAACATGAATAAAAATGAAACAATACATAAAACATAGTAGTACTAAACTTAAAAAAGTGAAACAATACATGTTCATAGTATTGGATGATAATATATTTAATATTTCTAGCCAACTTACCCGCATGTCCTGTATATCATCATCTACCGGCTCAACAAAAATATTAAAGTCCTTAGAATGTTTCTAACAATACATAAAGTCTTTATTCATATATAGGATGATAATATATTTAATGTTTGTAGCTAAATATTATAAGTGTAAACATAATTTAATTTAAACATGAACATAAAAAAAAACACAAAGTATTTGTTCATCGTATTGTATGATAATAATATCAAAAAATATTAAAGTCTTTAGCTAAATATTATAAAATCTTAGCCCTAGTCTTGTATGTCATATCGCGGCTCAACAGAAATATTCACATCCTTAGAATGTTTCTAACAATACATAAAAAAACAAAGTCTTTATTCATAGTATTGAATGATAATATATTTAATGTTTGTAGCTAAATATTATAAAAACATAGCCCCCAGTCTTGGATGCATCTCACGGCTCAACAAAAAAATTACAGTCCTTGGAATGTTTCTAACAATACATAAAAAAACAAAAAGTCCATGTTCATAGTGTTGGATGATAATGTTTATAGCTAAATATTATGAAAACTTAGCCCTCGACTTAAAAAAAACAAAGTCTTTATTCATAGTATTCGATAATAATATATTTAACGTTACTAGCTAAATTTTACACAACTTAGCAGCATGTCCTGTATGTCATCTCACGGCTCAAAAACAATATTACAGTCCTTAGAATGTGTTTAGCTAAATTTTATAATTTTTAACATAATTTAATTTAAACAGTAACATAGAAAACACAAAGTATTTGTTCATCGTATTGTATGAAAATATAGTAGGACCTAGTCCTGGGATGTCATCTCACGACTCAAAAACAATATTAAAGTCCTTAGAATGTTTCTAACAATACATAAAAAAAGTCCTTATTCATAGTATTGAATGATAATTTAGTAAAGTAAGTAAGTAAAATAATAATGCCTATTTTTTCAGGCGGGCTTAACGTCCAACGAATGATAATTTATTTAATGTTTGTAGCTAAATATTATAACACATTTGCCCTAGTCTTGTATGTCATCTCACGAAATATTATAAGTGTAAAGATAATTTAATTTAAACATGAACAAAATACATAAAAATTCACAAAGCATTTGTTCATCGTATTGGATGATAATATATTCAATGTTTCCAGCTAAATATTATAAAATATTAACCGTCGACTTGGATGTCATCTCGCGGCTAAAAAACAATATAGAAGTCCTTAGAATGTTTTTAACAATACATAAAAAAATCAAAGTCTTTGTTCATAGTACTGGATGATAATATATTCAATGTTTCTAGCTGAATATTATAAAATCTTCGCCCTAGTCTTGAATGTCATCTCACGCCTCAAAAACAATATTAAAATCCTTATAGCTAAATATTATAATAACTTAGCCCCTCGATGTCATCTCACAGCTCAACAGAAATATTAAAGTCCTTAGAATGTTTCTAACAATACATAAAAAAGATACAAAGTCTTTATTCATAGTCTTAGAATGTTTCTAACAATACGTAAAAAAAAAAACACAAAGTCTTTATTCATAGTATATGATAATATATTTAATGTTTCTAGCTAAATATTATAAAAAATTAGCCCTCAACTTGCATTTCATTTCACGGCTCAAAAAAATTATTAAAGTTCTTAGAATGTTTCTAACAATACATACAAAAAAAAATCAAAGTCTTTATTCATAGAATAGGATGATAATATATTTAGCCGCCTAGTCTAGGATGTCATCTCACGGCTCAGAAGCAATATTATGGTCCTTAGAATGTTTCTAGCTAAATATTATAAGTGTAAACATAATTTAATTTAAACATGAACATAAACATAAAAAACACGAAGTATTTGTTCATCATATCAAAAAATGATAATTTAAAAAAATATTAAAGTGCTTAGCTAAATATTATAAAATATTAGCGCTAGTCTTGTATGTCATCTCCCGGCTCAAAATCAATATTAAAGTCCTTAGAATGTTTCTAGCTAACTATTATAAGTGTAAACATAATTTACTTTAAACATGAACATAAACATAAAAAACACAAGTATTTGTTCATCGTATTGTATGATAATATATTTAATGTTTCTAGCTAAATATTATAAAAACTTAGCCCTCGACTTGAAAAAAAACAAAGTATGTATTCATAGTATAGGATGATTATATATTTAATGTTTGTAGCTAAATATTATAACAACTTAGCCCTAGTCCTGGTATGTCATTTCACGGCTTAAAAACAATATGAAAGTCCTTAGAATGTTCCTAACAATACATAAAAAAAGTCTTTGTTCATAGTATTGGATGATAATATATTTAATGTTTCTAGCTAAATATTATAAAAACTTAGCCCTCGACTTGAAAAAAAACAAAGTCTTTATTCATAGTATAGGATGATTATATATTAAATGTTTGTAGCTAAATATTATAAAAACTTAGTCCCAGTCCTGGTATGTCATCTCACGGCTCAAAAACAATATGAAAGTCCTTAAAATGTGTTTAGCTATATATTATAAAAACATAGTCTTGGATGCATCTCACGGCTCAAGAAAAATCTTACAGTCCGTAGAATGTTTCCAACAATACATAATAAAAACAAAGTCTTTGTTTATGGTATTGGATATTAATATATTTGGCCCTAGTCCTGGGATGTCATGTCACGGCTTAACAAAAATATTAAAGTCCTTAGAATGTCCTTAGAACAATACATAAAAAAATCAAAGTCTTTGTTCATAGTATAGTCTAACAATACCTAAAAAACACAAAGCATTTGTTCATCGTATTGTATGATAATATCAGAAAAATTATTAAAACGTCCTTAGCTAAATATTATAACCACTTAGCCCTCGAGGTGGATGTCACCTCCAGGCTCAAAAACGATATTACAGTCCTTAACATGTTTCAAGCTAAATATTACAAAACCTTAGCCCTAGTCTTGTATGCCATCTTACGGCTCAAAAACAATGTTAAAATCCTTAGAATGTGTTTAGCTAAATATTATAAGTGTAAACATAATTTAAAGATGAACCAAATATCAAAAACTATTAAAGTCTTTAGCTCAATATTATAAAATATTAGCCCGCGACTTGGATGACATTTCACGGCTCAAAAACATTATTAAAGTTCTTAGAATGTGTTTAGCTAAAATATTATAAGTTAAACATGAACAAAATATCAAAAAATATTAAAGTGTTTAGCTAAATATTATAAAATAGTAGCCATCGACTTGGATGACATCTCCCGGCTCAAAAACATTATTAAAGTCCTTAAAATGTTTCAAGCTAAATATTACACAACTTAGCCGCATGTTCTGTATGTCATCTCACGGCTCAAAAATGACAATAAAGTCCTTAGAATGTGTTTAGCTAAATATTATAAGTGTAAACATAATTTAAACATGAACAAAATATCAAAAAATATTAAAGTCCTTAGGTAAATATTATAAAATGTTTGCTCACGACTTGGAAGCCATCTCGTGGCTCAAAAACAATATCACAGTCCTTAGAATGTTATTAACAATGCATAAAAAAACCAAGTCTTTATTCATAGTATTGAATGATAATTTATTTAATGTTTGTAGCTAAATATTATAAAATATTAGCCCTCGACTTGGATGACATATCGCGGCTCAAAAACAAGATTACAGTCCTTAGAATGTGTTTATCTAAAATATTATAAGTGTAAACATAATTTAAACATGAACAAAATATCAAAAAATATTAAAGTCTTGAGCTAAATTTTATAAAATATTAGCCCTAGTCTTGTATCACATCTCGCGGCTCAAATATGATAATAAAGTCCTTAGAATGTGTTTAGCTAAATATTATAAGTGTAAACATGAATAGAATCCATAAAAATGCACAAAGTATTGAATATTAAAAAATATTAAAGTCCTTAGCTAAATATTATAAAATAGTAGCCCTCGACTTGGATGACAGTTCACGGCTCAAAAACATTATTAAAGTCCTTAAAATGTTTCAAGCTAAATATTATAAAACATAGCCGCAGGTCAGGCATGCCCATCTCCCGGCTCAAAAATATTTTTTTTACCTTAGACTGTTTTCAAGCTAAATATTATAAAACATAGCCGCAGGTCAGGCATGCCCATCTCCCGGCTCAAAAATATTCTTTTTACCTTAGATTGTTTTCAAGCTAGATTTTTCAAAACGTAGCCGCAGGTCAGGCATGCCCATCTCCCGGCTCAAAAATATTCTTTTTACCTTAGATTGTTTTCAAGCTAGATTTTTCAAAACGTAGCCGCATGTCTCGCATGCCATCTCCCGGCTCAAAAAAATTTTTTTCCCTGGTTATAAAATCAGATGGGGGTCTCATCGTAATTTTGTAGCCGCGCGCCAGACCCCTGCCTTCGGGCGTAAATTCATAAGTGCCTGGGGCTCAAAAAAAATGGCCCTAGAATCACCTATAATCATCTACTAAGGAGGATATCAAATTTTCGATATCGAGTTTTCACCGGAAATATCCGTTTTGAGGTCTCCTGAGTCCAAAAAAGTGGTTTTTAGCAAATGGTCTGTGTGTGTGTTTTTTTTCCTTGTGAGAGTATCTCTAACACCAGGGACTTTATTTCTACATGCTCCATACAAATAAGTATATTACATGTATTTTATTTATATACATATTTTAATATATTATCACAGTTTCTGAACTTATAAAGCAAATTTTACTTGAGATGGCTATTAAAAAAGAGAAAATGCAAAGCAATATAATATTATTTAAATGTGCAGCCATCAATTTCAAATAATCAAATAAACAGAAAAAGTGAATTATACAAAAAAAATAAAATGAAATAAAAAATTAATAAAGTATTAATATCTAATAATCAAGTTGATCTAAAAATATAAAAAATGCTTTTAATATAAAAATGCTTTAAAATGCTTCAAACTTAAACAAGAAATTTAAATTATTTTAACACGAATAAGTAACGGAAAAATTTAAGGCTCTAAATAACAGTAAATTAAAATAATTAAAAATAAAGTTAATAACTTAAAATTAGAGATTATCAAAATCAATTTTGTTGACAAATTTGGTAAACTCTGGGAGTTTTATCAATTAGCTGTTGGTTGTCCTGGGCAGGCCAAACATCTCCACGAAGGATGATCTCTCTGACGAGGTCTGTTCGAAGATGATCTAATTTGGTGCAGTTATTTATGAGATGTTGAGTGGTTTGAGGCTCTGCTATTGCGCATCACACATTGGACTACTTAATATTTTGAATCTATGGAGATAAGATTTAAAATGTCCATGGCTCCTAATTATCTGTGCGAGTTTGTAACTGATTGTTACATCACACTTCTCCCTTGAAGTTATTGTCGAGAAGTCAAAGGTTGGTATTAGAACCTTTTGCTCCAGACATTTTCCCATTTTGAAAGAGTAGTTGTTTTGATTAATGAATTGTGTTTAGAAATTGGTTCTTTACTATATGAAATGGATAGAGATAAATCTTTAGGTGCAGCTTTCGCAAGTTGATCTGCAACTTCATTTCCAGTTGAGCCACGGTGGCTTTTAACCCAGTCAAAGTATACATTGTAAACCTAGATTTTTCAATAGCAGCACTTAATTCCGGATTGTGTATGTGTGTGTGTGTGTGTGTGTGTATTATGTGAACAGCAAAGCTCAAAAACGAAAAACCTTAGAAAGTTGAAACTTGATATCCTGTTTAGGCATCACCATGGGATCTGACAGTACGTTATCTGTCATAATTCCTCAACCGGAAGTACCACTTTACTAGTTGTTTTTTTTACTATTTTCTCAAAAATGACTCACGATTTTCATTAAACTTGATATATCAACTACACATACAAAGATCTACAACTTTTATTTGAAACATTTCTCTGGAAAAATTCATTTAAACGCGGTTTTATGGGGAGGAGAGGGGTTATGTTTTTCTCTAAAGTGCTAACATTGTTGATTATACAATTCTACCATCCAAACAAAAAAAATTACAAATAAATAGACGGCTAAAATTCCGCGTTTCAAGAAAATTAGTAAACCGGAAGTGCGCTTTTATTGAACATTTTTTTTTTCCAGTTTTCGACGAACTCCAACGAATTTTATCATATTTGGTATACAAACTCTAAAATTTGTCAATTACAAGTTTGAAAACTGGAGTAAGAGAAGTTGTAAGTGTGTATCACACCAGATTTTTTTGCTACTGAACTTAGTTTGTGAGGACAACTTTAAAAAGGAACACCTTCTGTTATGATGGTTATGTGGCTAGAAGGAAATAATAGTACTCCCAGGTTTCTTTTTTTAATTCTTCTACTGTGGTTATCTGGGGGGATCTGTTAGTAGATTGAGAGGAGTGGCAGTAGGTTTCAAGCGATATAATTTTATTAGGGGGCACCCCAGGAAAAAAAAAAGTGGAAATAAATTTAATGCACCAAAATAGATAAATAAATAAATAAATAAAAAGAAAAGAGATTATAATCTTAGGAATAATAATAATTAGAAATTAGCAAGAAAGAAGAGAGAAGAGAGAAGAAAAATAACACGGCAGGCACTGGTGAGAGTAAAGAGAAGAGGGAGGTAACGGAGAGCAGGTTCTGGTTTTACTCGGCGGATCCGACCAGAACGTTTCACAAGCGAACTATCATCCACGCGGGAAGTGGAAGAAAACCCGCAAAGAGATAAGAAAAAGTGAAATTGTGGAAGCCGAAGACGCCAGGCGTTACCTTTAAAACGGCCGACATAGAAAGTAAGCCTTCTCCTTCATCTGTATGTGTTAACCCCAGGCCTGGGTTGGGTTCAAAAAAGGAACACTCAATAACGTCCAGTATAATCAGTGTTATTGAATCGCAAACATTTAGGTATTAATTACATTAATTCATATGGGGACTGGAGAGAAGATAGGTTAAGGTGTGATTATTTTTAATTTGTTTTTGATTTTTTTTGTATCGTTCTTTTCATTTTTTTTTCCAAAAGGGACTAATTTAGTTTGTAAAGGCACCAGTATAATTAGGATTACCATTAGGCATGTGCACATCATATATGTAATAGTACCCAGAGAAATATTTTTTTTTTGTATTCCTTTTTTGTGTAAGCTAGTTAGTTTAGGCTTTATATGTATTATAATTAAGTTGTAATGGTGTAAATAAATGTGTTAAATGTTGGTTTATTGAATTTGGGTTACTCCTAAAGTTGAAAATTGGATTTTCTCAAAAGAGAGAAGCTTGAAACCTACTGCCAGAAAAAGACTTAATAAGAAATCATATACATTAACGGTAAGTGGCCATTGGCCGAGTTGGTTCAAGCGCTACTGTGTGCATTCGGAGATTGCTAGTTCAATCCCAGTAGTGCCCCCTCACTATTATAATTTTTTTATCTTTTCCTTTTTTTTTTCCTTCTTTTTTTATTTCCCTTCTCCTGGGTTATCTACTTATTTATTTGAATTTTCCTTTTATTTATCTAATTTAATTTTTAGCCATTATAAATTAATTGATCCGTACTTTACTTCTTCCATACGATATTTTATAACGAACCGTTTTTATTCGTTCTAGAGTATATAGCATTTCCTGATTGAATTATATATAAGAAGAATATGTCAAACAGTACTAACGATATTTCTTGTTCCAGGAGGCTGGCTGGCCAGGTCAAGTACACAGATTGCCTCTATCGACGAGTTATTTTTACTAGCTAACTTTTCCTGGTTTTAATAAGGCTGTCTCTCTCTCTCTCTCTCACACACACACACACTCTCTCATACTTTCTAACTTACTTTCATTACAAAACTTTGTTATTACAAAACCAGAGAACAGTGTAATAATATCCAGGTTCGTGTTCGAACAACATCAAATGTTGCTCACATCAAATTAGTTAATTTAGCAAATATTAAAGTTTGTAATTAGGTGGAGCCCACACACCTAATGTTATAAAAAAAAAATTAAGTGATTTTTTGCTCACTCGTTTTACAAAATGAGAAGAAATATAGTTTCAAAACCTTTTCGTTATTCCTAAATTTAGTGCTATTAGCTTAGCTGTGATTTTTTAGATATCTTATTCAATCTGAATATTGAAACAACTTTTCTTCAAGAGTGTATACTAGGTGAGTGTATACTAGGTGAGTGTATACGAGGTGAGTGTATACGAAGTGAGTGTATACTAGGTGAGTGTATACTAGGTGAGTGTATACTAGGGAGTGTATACTAGGGAGTGTATACTAGGTGACTGTATACTAGGGAGTGTATACTAGGTGACTGTATACTAGGGAGTGTATACTAGGTGACTGTATACTAGGGAGTGTATACTAGGGAGTGTATACTAGGTGAGTGTATACTAGGTGAGTGTATACGAGGTGAGTGTATACTAGGTGAGTGTATACTAGGGAGTGTATACTAGGTGACTGTATACTAGGGAGTGTATACTAGGTGACTGTATACTAGGTGAGTGTAAGAGTGTAGGTAGAATTTTTTTTTTAATAAAATAAGAGAATTTTTTATAATGAGCTACTTCTATATATATACAAATAAACAAGAAATGTGCAAAGAGTTGAAGTGAGGGAAACTCTTATTTACTATCATATCTCATTAAATTTTTAGAAATACGCAATATCCAAGATAGACAGCCTATACATCTACATAATATCTACGAGGATAATTAAATAATCTAATCTAACTGGAACGCGTGGCCTCCCTAATGGCGCGTTCTCACGAATCAAGTTTAGTTGACCGATTTTAGTTCACCAACAGAAGTTGAATGAAAAACCTAGTGAGAACCTCTTGTTTCAATAAAGTTGATCAACTTTTTAGTGGATCAAGAAAAGATTGACCGAGGCAAACTTTATCGTTCAAGAATGAGTCATCTTTCAGTTGAACCTGTCATCTTTCAAGTATTTACAAGTGTGAACGTCCGGATCGTCCAATTGGCCTCTCAGTTTGCTTTCAACTCAGAGAGCGCTCCATGTCGTGTTTTTCGTGCAGAGTTTTTGTTTGATCGATATCAGGTGAAACGTATGAACCAAAACTGTCGCAGTTAACTTTTGCTGATCAACTAAAAGCGGACAACTAAACTTGACTCGTGAGAACGCGCCTTAGGAAGTTCAGCACTTAGGCCATCAATGAGCCCATTATGGCCCCCCTCTGTAAGCTCATATCAGCTGTGAGGAAAGTTAAGAATTTTTCATTACATTTTAGAGGAAAATTGTACGTTTGGCAGGTAAAAGTGGTCAAGGAACAGTTAGAGTAAGACAATGCACTTGGCCAACTCTTTAGTAAAAGACATTCCCCCCCCCCCCCCTTGGAATGCGGCGATTTAGTATAAATATAAGGCCAAAAATGAGTTTAATATAGTATAAGACCAAAAAAAGTTATTTAGTCTTCATGAAGTCATGCAATTATGTTGTCCGTCTACACCAATCCAGTGTTCTACCTTCAAAAAACGTTCTATTTGGTCACTCTGTTCGTTTATTTATCTATTCTAGTTTAGCTCGTATTAACTGTAAATATCTAGTCATTCATTGTAGTTAAATAAATTTCTATTACCTTACTCACTTAAATTCTTCTTATTCCTTAAAATTATGACTACGCCCTTTCAAAATCACTTGTGCCACACTAAAAACATCATATATCAACAAAGATCCATCTACCAGCAACTTTTCCAGACAGTCCTGTCTCATTATAATTTTACTGTAATTTAAACATAAATTAAAGTAGGATAAAGTATGATACTTGGTAAAGTTAGCATAGAAAATTGCAGAGATTTTCTTTTCCGTGATAACCTGCTTCATTTTGTAAACATCAACCAGTTTTAGCTGTTCGCCTATCATCATAGGATGTCTTGATATGTAGTGTGAGTACACTGAGCAAATCAGTCATATTCATTTAACTCTTTACAAATTTGTGTTATCAAATGCATCCCATGGGCAAACGCAAATGCATCGTACTGGGCAAACGCTCGAAAACCGATCGATAAAACCATAAAATGAAACTTTCCCAGCAATGCGGACCCAACCAAAATAACAACTGTGTTCAATCTTTTTTTTTTTTACTAAAACAAAATTAAAAGGTGAAAAATATAAGGTATGTATCGCGATTAAATAATGTGATTAACGGAATTGTCTAGGCCATAACTTTTTGTACCGGATATGAAATTCTCGGACGCGAGGTGTTGGTTGTTCGTGGCGAAGGATTTATGACCATAGAGTTTTATAAATGGTTATAGCTAGCTATATAAGTAATTTTTTAAAGTTGTTTGTGTTAAATGGAATTAAATCTCTGGTTAGTTGGTTGCGGCTCACCTGGGAGAAGTAGTCCGTCTGTTTATTCACCCACTAGTCACTTAGCTTCTAGAAGTTCTGGGAGTTTATAATCGTTCTGGTTTTTTTCTTACTTGGAAAACTTTTATATTTAGAAAAATTTTAATTTATATGTTCATTTTCCCTAGGTATTTTTTTGGGGGGGGGATGGGAGGAGAATAAAACTGTAGATAAAAAAAATTCTGGTATGAAACACTCACACGACTTTCTCGTATTATTTTAATAAAAGAACAACATTGAAACATTATCTTTCAACTTATAACTTTTACTAAGTTGCCTGAACTGAATTGCCTGATCTAGAATTGGTAGGGGACATGTCGACTTCATCAATGGCAGATAGTATTTGAAGTGATAACTTTGTACCCCAGAAGATATGGTCAGTAACATTGAACGATCTAGAGTAAAATAGTTGCATTTCTAGTGCAATTGGATTTTCTTCAAATTTGGAATTCTGGCAGTGCTTATTAATGTGCTTAGTATCATAAAGATGACAATTTTGGGGAGAAGAATGCTGGGCTTATGTTGTCCTCAATCTTAGTAAGGCCACCCATATTTGCGTAACGTAGTGAGTACTGAAATTTGTTGGAGAGATGTGTTGTATGTTTGTAAGTATTCTAGCACGAGCGGTTTCGTTAAGGGCTTGAGTGTATATATGTTTAAGAGAAGAGAGAAGTATTAGAAATGGAGAATAAGAACCACTTTTAAATAAATAATTTAGCTATTTACTACTTTACTAATATTAATTGTGAATATTGAATAAACTTATAAATATATATAATCAAACAATTAGTAGCTAGATTATTTGTAACTCAAGGATTTTAACTTATAACAGGCACTGTTGTTGACTCCTTGAATAATACTGGTAGAATGACCAATTTTTACTGTTCTGTTTGAATGCAGAATTTACACTCTCTCTTGAAAGAATGCTTTCTCTTGGTAGTTCAAATCCTCCCCTGTGAGAAGGGGCAAAAAGACAAAACAACTAAGTTCTGTGACCTCTTCTGCAACGGTGTTCTTTAGCCAGCCAACGTACAATATCCTTCAAATAATGATTTTCTTCAAATAAAATATTTTTTTCCATTTACTTCTTCCACTACAGTACATAGATTAAAGTGAAGAGTTTAGAGTAGAAGAGCCGTTGTTGGATTTGTTAGCGAAATTTTACCATCTGTTGCTAGTTAGAATTATTGTTGCTTGTTCAACGATTGTTTAACTATTTAGATAGTTGATATCGAGAACGCTCTGGCTTGTAAAGTACTACTTGATAGAATGTTAGAATGAAAATTTCTTATTAACAGTTTGGTTACTTCTGGATACTTCTTGCAAACTCTTGAATACTTGCTTCAGGCAGTTTTTAGACCCTGTGCACTGTGTAAAGACTTACTTAAGCTCCGCTCACTTTAGCGTCTTTATGTATAAATCCGACCTATTTTGTGTAAGCTTGGTGTTTTGTAAACTTGCAGCTCATTCATCCGCTTTTAATGTAATAGACCGTTGCGCATTAAGCAACAGTTATCGGCCACATGAAGTCACAGCGCTTTTTGGTGGCATTTCATAACAATACACTTGTTGCTTGTTTGATCCATTACACTATTTTAACACGTCCTACTTCTAAAACAAACACTACATAAACATACCATCTTCAAATATTTTCCTGTTGCTTAAATACATTATGAATATTGAAATAACATCGCACAGATTATGTACTGTAATCACTTAGCAGTTGACTAGTTTTCTTCCCCATTGATAATTATTTTTTCAATTTTCAATCTGTTGAATCAGTCCTTTTATTGTTTCAAAGAGAACAGTTCATTGCAGCTTACTCAACAGAAAATTAGCGCTCAGAAAGGAATCCCTGTCTTATTAAAGGATACACTGTAGTAAAGGATGGATTAAAAGAAACAGTAGATGAAGCTGACTTTGGAGAAAGAGAAAAGCACCTTTTGATCAAATCTTTAGCGATAAGGAGTTTAGTAAGCCACCTTAACTAACTTTTTCTATATTACTGTGCGTTTGTGTGTGTAGGCATTTTGTACTAGAATGAATTAGTAATGTGAAAAAGGAAATCTTTAGCAAGTGAAGGAAACTTGCAATTTGTAGAAAGAGGAATTTCCCTTTCTAATTTTCCTGCTGGCCTTAATGCAATGAAAACTAATAGATTCAACATAAAGAATTCATTAAAACTCTGTTCCACTTCTCCAATGAAGTTCATTAATTAAATTTATTTTTTATAATGAGGTTTTTAGTTGAAAAATTCATTATTTTATTGAAGACAATATTGATTTATAATTAGTCAAGAGTGCTGGTCATCATTGATGCAATTCTTATTCACATCAGCGTCCGCTTTAGTTGTTACTTCCCCGGACAAAAAGACAAATTGCCGCCCCTTAAGAATATATATATATTTTTTTAAGCAAGTCTATGCATATTCAACACAAGCTAAAGCAGCGCTCTGCTTGTGTGCTAATGCTATTCTGCACAGAGAAGTATATGCATGTTCGAACAAATTCAAGCATCGTCCTTTACAAATTCTGCATTAATTTTTCAATAATATTTTTAATATTTTTTAGCTTTTAGACATAAACAATATAAATTTGCTATGCACTGTAAATTTTTAGCGAACGAAAAAATCGATATGTGAAATTTTCTATTAATTTAGTATTTAACACATCAATATTTTTCTCATACAGCCAAGATGGTGCCCCTAAATTTTGGCGCCCCAAACAAATGTCCGGGTTGCCCGCCCCTAGAGCGGGCGCTGTTAACATACTTTTGTTTTTCTCTTCAGATAATTTGAAAGAAAAAAAATAAATATCTCACAACATTCTCTCTGAATGATAACAATTATAGATACTTGAATGGAATAGTTTATTTGTAATTATTTAAAAGACTTGGCTCAGGGGTTCTAGAATGAAGTAAAATCTGCTGTCAGACACTCACACAACTTTCTCTTATTCCATTTAATACAATTATATATAAAATGAAAAAAGTTTATAACATAAATATAGAGGAGGTGAGGGATATAAGTACCAACCTACTAATCTTGGCAGGTAGAGAAGTGATGATTATATTACGGCCCAATAGAGCGCTCTAAAAACCACTGACCAACTGCATATATAAGATTTGAAATTAACGCCACAAATTCCCGCACAACTACACAAAATAATTTTTTGGGAGGGAAAGTATTCCAAATAAACATGACAAGTTTCTATAAATCCAGTAAGCATTCCAGTTTAAGGAAAATCATCGAAACCGTTTTCAAGAAAATTAAAAAAAAAACAACCCAAAAACCTAGTTTGTAAACTTGCACCTTTTTTTGGTTCTGTGATTTCTCTTCATCAATACTTCTAATGTGTATTAATATTATGTTAGTAAAGGAAATTCTATATTAACCTTCAGCCTCACAGAAATCCTTTAGTTCAACACCTGTCTTTCCGAACTCTTCCTAATAACTTTCCTAGACGTCTTAAATGACAATGGCCTCTGTTATCTCCTTTCAAGTGAAGAGAGTGAATGATTTTGTATGGTTTTGGAGTGTTACCATTGGGTAGCTTCTCCACTCATTATGTATTTATGTTCTTTTGTGAATATTATTACTTATAACGCTGTCGTACTTATTGTAGCATAAATCAAGATTAAAAGAAAAAAAATTACAACTATCTACAAACCTCACACAATGTGTATTTCTTGATGAAGACTCGATATTGAAAAATTTGGCACGATTCCTGTACTTTATCTTGACAGCAGTTCGTCCTTTAATTTCCTGACTATTTGAAGTTGAAAGCTGCTATTTGAAAAAACGATTTACCAGGCTATCCACATGGAAGTTGCATTGTTTAAATTGTGGTATTTTGTGCATTGATTTGATTAGTTGTTGTGATTGGGTCAGCAGAGCTGGAAAGCATCAGAGATATTTTCCGTGATAGCCTGCTTCGTTTCATGGTCATCGACCGGTTTCGGGCGTTCGCCCATCTTCAGGGTGTTTTGGTCAAAACAGTGTGATAACATAGAGTTGCACAGAGCAAATTTAATTATTGATACATTCGGTCGATGACCAGAGGAACCGGAAACTGGATACCGGTCGATGACCATGAAAAGAAGCAGGTTATCACGGAAAATATCTCTGATACGGATTTGATTATTTCATTTTTACCCCCGTTTATCTTTCTAATTCCATCCCTTTTCTTTTTACTCTAAGAACTTACTTTTATATTCGTTTTGTCTAATGTAAACTTAAAGAATTGAATTAAAAGAATTTGTAAAATAAGTGAATTACTACAATCAACTAGTGCAGTTTGAACTTAATAAGGCTAATAAGTAATAAAAGCAACAAGCCAGAGGGTACGAACTTAAAACACAGAAGGGAAAGAGGAGGGCAAACTTTAAGAAGCCCTGAAGGAAGGATTCGGAGAGGGTACCGCCCATTTTGACATTGGTGGGAGGGGGAGGACTGTTTGTGGAAACATTTCAATGGGCGAGGGTCACGTTTAACCTTTCTTCTAAACTTAACTTTTAGTTTTCTGGATATTTATATAATACTGCTTGATTGCTGCCTATAATGTAATCATATTCAGATAATTCTTGCTATATAACCTTAAAAAGGTTAAAGGATAAATATAATGTATGATTCCCCTTCCACCATAATGATAATAAATTGAATGAATCAACATGTACCTCTCCACCGACACTATATTTTTTGTGGGCAACTAGATTCAAGTATGCAAATTCCAAAGTTTTTAAAATTTTTGTTAAATTTCAATAAACACTGCAGCAGTTTAAAGAAGGTCGTGTGAATGATTCACACCAGATCTTTTTTTAGCGGATTTGGCTTATAAATATTAAGACAGCTCGATTGATGAATATTAAGACAGCACGATTGATGAATATTTTTATTCTATAGAAAAATTTAAATATAACCACCATTAAATTTTTTAACTTAATTTTAATTCTGGGAAAATTTTATTCCATTTTGTATTATGGAAAAAACTGCATCTTGTACATAATTTATATATTATCGCTTAATAAACATCTACTTGATTAAAAAAAAAATCTCGTGTGAAACACTCACGCAACTTTCTCTTACTCCATTTTCAAAATTGTAATTGGCAACAAACTTTATAGTTTATATATCAAATTAACTGTATAGCAAATTAAATGAAATTCGTCAGTGTTTTATGGGGAAAAACTGAAAAAACTGTACTAAAACTGTAGTAAAAACGCACTTCCGGTCATCTGATTTTCTTCAAACTCTGAATTTCAGCAACATATTTAATTCTAATTAATATTATTTAGATGATAGAATTGTGTAATAAACTGAAATAGCACTTTAGAGGACAACCTAACCCCACCCTTCCTCCCAAAAGTGCCCTTAAACGCATTTACCCGGAGAAATGTTTCAAATAAAAATTGTAGATCCTTGTATGTGTAGTTGATATTACAAGTTAAAAGAAAATCGTTGGACCCGTTTTAAAGAAAATAGCGGATAACTGCAAAATACTTTTCCGTAAAAAACGCACTTCCGATCATCCGATCTTTTTCAAACTTGGAATTTCAACAACACATTTTATTCTATTTAATATTATTTAGATGACGGAATTCTATAATAAACTGAAATAGCACTTTAGTGGAAAACCTAACCCCACCTCTCCTCTAACAGTGCCCTTAAATGAATTTTTCCAGAGAAATGTTTTAAATAAAAATTGTAGATCTTTGTTTGTGTAGTTTATATATCAAGTTTTGAAGAAAATTGTCGGAGCCATTGTTGTGAAAATCGCAAACAAGTGAAAAACCAATTGTTGGAGTGGTATTCCGGTTGAGGAATTTTGACAGATAACCTACAGTCGGATTCCGTGGTGATACCTAAACGGAATATCAAGTTTGAACTTTCTACGATTTTTCGTTTTTGAGCTCTGCTGTTCACAGACCATTTTCTAAAAACTACTTTTGTAATTCCTGTGAATTACCTCAAAATTTGTAATTCCTGTGAAAACTGGATATCGAAAATTTGACACGATTACAATACTTCCTCTTACTGTAAGAGTAAGAGGAAGTAAAAAATAATAAATAAAGAGATATAGTATAAGAAAAAACGTAAGTTTCAAACAACGTCCGTTATGTGATGACTTTCTAGTAAAAGCCCGTCTAAACTGAAAGTATTTTTAATAAAACGTGTCAGGAAAAAAAAAAAAAGTAATTTATTCTGGACGATGCTCTTCTAATATTTAAAATATTCCCCAACAATTTTAAGGACCAAGATATGTGAGTTATATTTGTTTATAGCTTTTTTATTAATGAAACAAAGTTTACTTATTCATTTAATATTAAAAATTTTTGCTCGAATCAAAGTTATAGTTGAATCTCGTTTTCTTTTAATTATTTTTTTGATTAACATTTTTATAAATTAAAGTTATAATTTAATAAAATAAAGTTTGTACTTGTATATATATTTGTAATTAGAATGTCTATTGTGATATGTAATAGTATATTGTGTTAATGTTTTGTAATGTGTAGATCTTTGGGGAGAAATATAAATTATTTTAGAATTAAGTGAAATATATTAGTTAATATCTATGTAATATTGGTTGTTACTTAGTGCAATTCCAAGACTGTGTTTTTACGAAGGTTGGGAGAAACAATAGGAACAGTTAGAAAGGTAAAATACCTTTAGTACAATAAAAGGGAATTTCCCTTTCTTTCTCCCTTCAATGGAGGAGGAGATATATATATGGAGAGCCTCAAATAGAAGAGGGTCAAATTTTTGTGGTTAGTAGAAATTTATAGAACAGTGTCGTAGTGTTATACGAGAGTTAAGGCCCAACCTTCAGCTTAAAAACCCTTAAATATTGTAAGTTGTACAAATTAATATAGTTACTGCTTAAGTATTATTTTACTATTATTTAAAGAATAAGGTTTTATTTGTAGTCTAAATTGTTTAATTATATGTATTTCTTTTTTATGGTTATTCTCTAATTATTTTTTATCCTTTAATCAATCCAGATGAACACAGTCCTCACGAGATCCCTCTGAGAATTATAATTATTTACTATTTTGAATTTCTTTTTTATCCCCCCCCCCCCCCAATACACATAATATTACTGTTTGTATAATATATTATATAAATGTTTGTATCTTCTAACAAAGTTTTCATTAGTAACTGTATTGTACATCCGGTAGCTATTTTTATTGAAGTTATGACCATATTTCGTCGAGAGGCGAAAAATTATGTTGGGCGCCAGGTAGCTCTGGTGCCACCAAGTAGAATTGAGGTCACTTTTCTTGACTTTCCCAGCAGCTCAGTGGAATGAGTAGCCCCCTGCTATTTTCTATACAGAAATTGAGTGCTCTTTTCAAAAACTATGTTTGTTCAAATAGAAAACAATCACACTTACAGTTATAAATTTGTTTAAATTTTGCTATCATCATCATCATCATCATAATCACTCCTCTTCTACTGCCTAAGCAGTGAGAGGAGGAAGTTTACATAGCCTCTTCCAGCTTTGTCGGTCATGGACTCGCTCATATCTTTTTCTCCAATCTAACCCTCTTTTTTGAAAGGCATCCTTCACCTCGTCTTCCCACTTTAATCTAGGCCGACCTCGCCCTCGCTTGCCATGCACTTTAGTTTTATATGTGTCAAGGGCAATCCGGTTGGGCTCCATACGAAGAAGATGCCCTAGCCAGCGTAGCCTATTCTGTTCGATAGCCTCGATTGCTGGCCTTACTTCGAGGTTCGACCTAATGGTAGTTTACGGACTCGGTCTCTTTTTGTTTTGCCTTCAACTTTCCTGAGGAATCTCATTTCCAACGCCTGAATCATTGATTTGTGCTTTTTAGTCAGGGTCCATGATTCCGAGGATTCTGTTGGGATTGGGAGGAAAGCTATTTTTTTCCCTTTTCCTCCTCTCGCCTATCCAGGAAACCTCTTTTTATCGTATTAAACAACCTGCCCGCTGCTCCTATTCTCTCGGTTACCTCCGTAAACAATGTAACCATGTTCATTTAGCTGCGCTCCCAGGTATCTAAAGCTGTCTACTTGCTCTATTCTTTCATTATTTATTTTTATTGTTCTCATTATCCTGTGAGGTTTCTTCGTTGCTTTCGTTTTCGCAGGGTTGATTCTCATGTTAATCTTCAGCAATTCCTCTTGTAGCTTCTTAATATTAAACTGAAGTTTTGCTAACATACTTAATATAATTATTTGGTTAAGATTACCTTCTTAAATTCCAACTGAAGCGAAACTTTTTAACTACAAGAAATTCTAATAATAGAAATAATTGAAATCGGTAATCTCTTCAACTATTCTCTCTACATTAAATTTGTCCTCAAAGAGTACAATGTTTGTTGTGGTTGGTTCTGCAGAGCTGGAAAGCATCAGAGGCTGCTTCTTTTTGTGGTCATCGATCGGTTTCGGGCATTCGCACGTCATTACGATGTTTCTGTTAAACAGTGTAATTACATAGAATTGCACAGAGCTAATACAGCTGTTACACTCAGTATATAATTGATACAGTTATATCAGCAAGTATATTGATACAGTTGATACTGCATCAACTGTATTTGCTCTGTGCAAGTCTATGTAATAACACCGTTTAACAAAACATCCTAATGATGGGCGAACGCCCGAAACCGGTCGATGACCCAAAAAGAAGCAGGCTATCACGGAAAATATCTCTGAGTGCAAAGTTTATTTACTCACTCTCTGCCTAAATCAAACACGCTTTCTATTGTTAACTCTAAATACTTACCATGAGTGCAACGTCATAAGGTGAAGGAAGTATAGATTGTATTATCCGGGTTTAAGTTAATATTTATCATTAGGCATATGTATTGATTACTTGGATCCAGGACCTTTAAAAGAAACATAACTTTTCGATTTCTTTGTTCCATTCTCGTATAACTCGATGATCCAGAAGACTGAATCCTCAGTTGGCCTTTAGACGGCATACTCAACTGCCTTCGTTCTCAACTGTCGTGTTATTGTTCTACCAACTTTCTAGTTTTTTTCGTTCTAATTGTTAGTTAAAAACTATTACGTTTATACAGTAAATTTACAGTGCTTTTTTCATTATTTCTGAACTTTTTAAGATTATTTTCTACTTATTTAAAATAATATTTGTTCTCAAATATTAAACAAGTTGACGAGTCACTCAGGTGAGCTTAGTGTTGGTGACGATGATGTGTATGTAACTAGTGGTGGGAGAACTGTCCCCACTACTCTAACTACATGTACTAACCCTAGCCCAGCAGTACTGACACTTAGTACTGGCCGATCAGCGCCGCACAAAAATGTGCGAATTGTGGAGGTGCACACAGATCTTCGGACAATCAGTGCCCAGTTATTGCTGCTGCAGAGGCTAGGAAAAAGTATCGAATAAACCAAGACTTAAACCAGACCCACCTATCTTAGCGGATCACGCACAATTTCCTGCTCTCTACAGGAGAAACACTACCAACCAAGAAGCGTTCCCTTCTTCAGTCTGGGGAGTCAACCCACGCAGAGAGCAACAGCAAACACCAGCAAACGAAGAAATATCTCTTTATTCTTTGATTAACACCTTTAAAGAAATGTTTAATTTTAGGAGTCTACTTACAAAAATTAAATTGCTCATTGTTCAAATTAAGGCTGCTCCTGACCTTATTTCTAAGTTGGCACTTATTGCAGAGGCAATTTTCTCATTGTCAGAATGACAGCTTGTCGTTCGAACCCATTTAGACTTCTCCAATGGAATGCTAACTCACTTAAAGACAAAGCTAATGAACTAGTTCAGGTCTTATCGGACATGGATATAGATTGCTGTGCCTTGTCTGAGACCAAACTTGCCTCAACACATAGAGTTAAATTAAATGGTTACGCTCTATACAGAAGAGACCGCAACTCAAGGGGAGGTGGTGTGGCTATCGCTGTTAAACGTAACATCAAACACGCTCTGGTCTCATTGCCCAGTCTTACTTCTTTCGAGGCAGTTGGTCTGGAGGTGTTTTTCGCCTCCATGTCTGTGCTCATTATCTCCTGTTATAGAGCCCCTAACAAAAGATGGTATGATAATGACATATTAGAGCTATTCTCATTGCATAGACGTGTTATCTTGCTGGGAGACTTTAATGCAAGACACATTGCTTGGAATTGTACTACTAATAATTCAGCAGGCGATCAGTTGCTTGATTTATCACTGGATCATGGTTTTGCCCTGAATACTCCTCATTTCCCTACATATTTCCCTCCCTCTCACCATCAGCCGAGTACTCTTGACATAGCTTTGATTAAAAATGTAAGGAATTTCACAACCCCTGTAAGTCATCCCGTCCTTTCAAGTAATCATAACCCTGTCTCTTTTCAACCGTTTCTTACCCCAATTGTACAACCCCCTCTAATGATCTTCGACTTCAAACATGCAAATTGGAGTAAGTTCAAAACCCTAATAAATGAGCACCTAAATCTTCATACTCAACCGACTGATTATTTTTCTATAGATGAATCATGTGTAAACTTAACTAACCTAATCGAATTTGCTGCCGCCGAATCGGTTCCTAGGCGCCCAGCTGGCTATACCCTCAACCTCCCAGATAATATTAAATTGTTGATTAAATTTAAAAACAAAATCAGACACCTTTTTCAAAGATACAGAACACGCCCCCTTAAATCTTTACTCAACCGTCTACAGGACATTGTCAAGTAGCAGGTTCAGATTTGGAAGAACAGCAGGTGGCATACTTACATTTCTGCACTCGACCCTAATAACCCTTCCAACTGGAAGGTTGTCAGATACTTTAAAACCTATCCTAAAAATACGGACGACCATTCTCCAATCATATATAACGGTACTGAAGCTTGGTCTGATAACGATAAAGCAAATCTCATGGCTGAGTACATGGAACAGATACATTTGCAAAATGCCGACATGGGTGCCTCTACTCAGTGCAAAAAAGTAGAAACTGAAATTAAACATTTTCTCAAAAACTGTTCCTACCAACCTGCTGACTGCAAACTAACAAGTCCTAAAGAATTATCCCAAATTATAAACTCTAGAAAGAATAAAAAGTCCCCAGGCCTCGATAATACACATAACCTGTTTCTAAAACACCTTCCTCGAAAAGCCCTTGAATTTTTAACCAACCTACTTAACAAATCACTCACTCTTGGTCACTTCCCGACTCCTTGGAAAACCTCAAAAATTATCCTTATTTTAAAACCTTCAAAGTCTTCCAGTAACCCTAACAATTACAGGCCCATCAGTCTTCTGAGTTCCATCAGCAAAATTTTTGAAAGAATCCTATTAACAAGAATTAATAAGCATTTAGAAAGTAACTGTATCATCAGAGAGGAGCAGTTTGGCTTTAGGTCTGGTCTGTCCACAACTGCCCAGATAACTAGGCTAGTGGACAACATAACTGCTGCTTTCCAACACCGTAAACATACAGGTTTGGTGCTGATGGACATTCAGAAGGGTTTTGATACAGTCTGGCACGATGGTCTACTCTCTAGACTGATCAATTATGACTTCCCTCCCTACATCACCAAAATTGTTCATTCCTATCTGGTAAACAGAAAATTCCGTGTCAACATAAACTCCACCCTCTCTGAAGCTCACAAAATTGCCGCCGGAGTCCCTCAGGGTTCAATCATCGGCCCGTTGCTCTTTCTTATATATTTCAATACGCTGCCTAGCCCTAAAAACGTTAACTTGGCCTTATATGCTGACGACGTTGCTCTCTTTTCTTCCTCATGGAGAATTGACACAATTGCGCTCAGATTGTCAGAAGCAATGGCCTGCATCAGCAGATACTGTGATAGGTGGAAAATTAAAATTAACAGCAGCAAAACCGAAGCCATTTTATTTTCCAAGCGAAGACCCGTACTCTGGAAAGAAGTACACTTCCAAGGGCAGGCAGTGCCTTGATCTAGCTCCGTTCGTTATCTAGGTGTCACTCTCGACCGTAAACTTACCTTTACGCCTCACGTAAAGGAACGTATTAACAAAGGCAAGGCGGCGATCCGAGCGCTATTTCCGCTATTGGCAACTAAGGCCCCTAGGAACAAGCTGTTGCTATATAAGGTAGTTGTTAAACCCATGCTATTGTATGCATGCCCCTCCTGGAGTACTACCTGCAGAACTAATATCGATGGCCTGCAAATAATCCAAAACAAGTTTTTAAGGTTAGCAACAAACTCGCCACGGTATACTAGAATTAAGGATTTGCACGTGTATTGCAAAATGGACAAAATAGAAGTATGCATTTTCCTTGCAACTGAAAAATTTTTTGCCTTTACTAGTCTTAGTAA
>JAAEAF010002590.1:0-120061 GCA_011037195.1 Triatoma infestans | reverse complement strand
AGTCAGAAACACTTAGTAAACTGTTCTGTTATTTAAAAAACCTTAACGCTTAACCTCTCGCATCAAAGACAAAGTGGAAAAAAGAAAATCATATATTGCTTAAATTAGCTTAAATAAAGCACTGGTTTTATGTTAAGCAGCGATCTATGCTCAGTTCAAAACATTAACAATAACACCCCAAAATTCTTCTTCATTTCTCACTTATTGTGGAAAAATTATTTAGCTGGAAAACTATATAATCGAGATTTTACAATTAATGAAATGTCAGAAATAGAAATTATAAGTTAAGCACTGTACATATTATGACAAAATTTCCTTTTACATCTTATATCAAATAAATGATGATGGCTAAAGAATTGTTCTTTGTGAAAAAGAAATTTATCGATTTATTACCTATCTCCAATCCAATCGCTTCTATAAAATTCTTTTTCTTGTTACGAGATTTATTCCCTTTCTATAAGTAGTCTCACATTTAAACCAATCTGAAAGCAAATGGAAGAAAAAAAAAATTAATCACTGTGCGATAAATTTCAGGCCGCCTAAAACTTGATTAATCGACAGAGTGTCCAGAGTGACTGGAATCCAAGGAGTAGGGAGCTGAGATCAATTTGATATTGTAGGGTTGAAGTCCTTTCCTTCTAGTAGGGAATCTTTTGAAGAGATGTCAATATATATACAAGGATATAAAAAGAGAAAAGGAGAAATTCATTTGTCCGTCTTGAGAGATTTGTCTCCCGCTGGGAATATATGGAAAAATGATTACATTTTGATTATACAGAAATAAAAAGACTTTCTTTTTTTTTTTTTAGTTTTAGGTTTTTTTAAATTTTTATCTTTCACCATATTGAATCTACAATAATTAGAGCACTAACCCCTGCAATTCAGCACATTTGAGCTCTATTCAAATGTTAATAAATACGAAAAAAGTTTGGTGTGAACCCCTCACACGACGGCTGGGTTTCCCGTCAGGTTAAACTATCTCTCTACACTCTCCTGTCAAACCAGTCTCCTTTCCATAGTCCTCTACCCGCCATCTGCTCCACTATCTCCTATCTAGGTTCCAATTCTTTACTTTCTCCGGCCAATCTTTCCAGAGATATTTGTCTAAGGTCTCCATTCCATTTCAGCTTCCTTTTTGCAATTTCCTACTCCATATTTTCCTTTTCTTCCTTTCCTTCCTTATGTTTCCATTTTTCTGTCTATATCTCCTTGCCTATTTCAAGTTACCATCTCCAATATTCCATTTCTACTGTATTTATTTATTTTATTTTATTTATCTTTGGCAGAACTAAAAATTTTCTTTAAACTCCAAATCTTTACTCATTCGTCAAAACATTAGTATAAGGGTGTAGCGGTTTCTTGTGAACAGCTGTTGCACAAGAATCAGTCGATCCTAAGCCCTAGGAGAATTCATCAGAGACATTTTCCGGTTTCGACCGGTTTCGGGCGTTCGCCCATCTTCAGGATGCGTTATTCAGACAGTGTGACAACACAGACTTGCACAGAGCAGAGTTAGTTTTCACACTCCTACCTCATACTCCTAGCTTCACACTCCTAGCTCATACTCTGACCGCAGAGTGTGAAAACTAACTCTGCTCTGTGCAAGTCTGTGTTGTCACACTGTCTGAATAACGCATCCTGAAGATGGGCGAACGCCCGAAACCGATCGATGACCACAAAATGAAGCAGGCTACCACGTAAAATGTCTCTAATGCTTTCCAGCTCTGCAGAACCAACCACCACAATCCCTAGGAGAATTTGCTGCTACCACTAAGATCTGCACCAGCGACGGCTCCAGTTGGGCTCTCGCCCAGACCCTTCTGCGCTCATCGCCGCGACACTTTTACTCGTCAATACACTAATAGTAGCATGAAATAAGCTATATAATTAACAACATTGCAGTTTAAAAAAAACTACAACATTAATAAACACACAGCTTATTAGCTATCTTTTGTCATTGACGGCGGAGTATAGGCACGAAGCTATAGGGCCATACATTTTCAGGGATAGTTACTTCGTCAGACAAATATCTTACCCCCAGTCAGATAAGATATTCCTGACTCTTAATTCTTCCATCGTCTGCACGTATTACTGTCTGGCTTTGACAGAAATGTTAAAGGTTGGGCGCTATTATTGAGCTGAAGGTTTAAAAATCAACTGGATTAAAAGCTCCGAACAGTCTATATCATTTTCGAAACATTAATTTTTGTTATTTTAAAAAAAAAAACGAGTCTTTAGTTTTGCTTCTAGCATCGACATTCTTATGGGCTAGGAATGGCTGGAAACTTGGTCTGAAAATGCTCGATTTTTCACCACAATGAGTTTGAAAAAAAAAACAAATTTCAAGATATTATAAATAATATTTTAAAATTACAATTTATGGATGCTGCCTATGAGAATTAGAGATTATTTATTTACTTGTTTGATGGATTTCTAGTATAAAATTGACTTGCCAACAAAATATTAATATTTTCTACTTAAAAGAAAAAGTAGATATAAAAACTACCTATAAATTAAGAAAATAACCCAAGATTAACCAAACTATAAACTAAAATATTACAGAAACTTTTGTGGAATTAACATTAAAAAAAAAGAAATAAAAAAAATACACACATAAATAAAATGTTATTAAATGTAATGAAAATAAACATAACTTTTAACAACTTAATATAATGACAACAATATAACGAAAAACTATACTTAAAATAAAAATAATTACAATTAAATAAACTTAGCAATGACAAAGTAATAAACTTTACCTTCTTTCTTTTAACTAATTCTAACTAGTAATTTCTTTTAAAATAGCATTTCATATTATTTAATACTTGTATAACATAAATATATAAATTGTTTAATAAATTCATATTTTCTATGAAATATGAATTTATTAAACAGAAGATAATTTTGTAATGTGATAACAAGAAGGAAAATATATAATTTTTAATTATAAAAATTATAACTTGTGGTGCCAGCCAGTCGCTATTATTCAGGTCAAGAGCCGCGGTCAGTGCACGGTCAAAGGGACCGCCAAGGACAGGAACCGCCAAAGACACACTGCTTTCAAAAGGGTCGTTATACGGTCAGTGTACAGAAGCCGCCTGGCCAATATACAAGGGTCAACAAATCATTCAAAAGGCCACCTGGATACAGTCTTTTGATAACTGCCATCACCTGTTGCCACACCTGTTCACCGACCTATTCAAGACCTAGGGTCAACACATGGCAAGAGATGTTTTAGTGTGACCCTTAATAATTACACACTTGTCAATGTGTGAGTGATGGCAATATAACGTCTCTCCACAAGAAGAGGGGAGGATTATTCTTCAGTATTTTATCAGCGTATCATCAAGTTTCTACCATCGACATAGTTTATACATCGGAGCGCGTCCCTATCTAAGTATTTAAACATATATTTATTTATCAATCATTATAGTTGTGCATTCTAGTTACCATTTAAATCATTTTAAATTAATTGTAGTTATATCTTTTCAAACGTTTAAATTATTGTTAAAATATATATCTATTTTCGTAAATTAGTAATTCATAATTCGAGTAACAACTCTCTAAAAATCTCTAACTAACTCCCAACTATCATCGCATCACCATTACAAGACATCTGAAACCCACTAGCAATTTGTAAAAAAACAAAAAAAAAAAAAAAAAAAAAAAAACTGGAAACACAAGACTTTCACTGACTGCAGTCTACATAAATATTAATCACAAATATTCTTCATACAGAATGTTTACTCAATATTTACTTGCCTTCAATTTTATATAATTGGAAAATCTAAATTTAGTAAAATTGACCATTTTTGACAAAATGTATAACCTTTACCTCCCTCAAAACGTCTTTAAATGAACTTCCACTGAAAAAAATGTCCAACAAAAGTGATAAATCTTTGCATGTATGGTTAGTTTTCTTAATTTAATGATGAAATCCGTCGGTGGTGTTTTTATGGAGAAAATGGTAGAAAATTCAAAGTGTTCAATAAAAACATAATTCTGGATTTTCTTCAAACTCAGAATTTTGTCAATATACTTAATTATAATTAATATTATTTAGATGATAGAATTTTTATCGAAAGAACTAATATAGTACTTTAGTGGGAAAACATTACGCCATTTGTGATGGATACAAGAAATTATATCTATTTTAATTGAAGAAAATTATGAGAAAAATGCGAGCTTGTTGGCAATAGGGTAACACAGGTAGAAGAAGTACAGTTACAGGAAGAGTTCATGAACCTTGTTAGCATTGTCTACCCCTTCTTCTCACAGGGGAAGATTTGAACGACCAAAGTAGAAGCATTACTTCAACACAGTCTGAAACAGGACATTCAGCAAACACTTGCTTCAGGAATCGCTCTCTTAAAGTCAGTGCGCAATGATAGTGAATTTGCACTTTATTCTAGATAAAAATCTGAGTTATTAAGATATAGTGTGATATTGTACGGTAACTAAATTTGCTTAGAGAATAAGATATTATTTTAAAACAGTGGGTGCTCTTCTGCTTATTACTAATACTGCTCCTCTTGAACATATATTCTTACACTCCCTTTTACAAAAACCGCCTCAAGCCACTACAAGTACTACTACAAAACATCCGAGCTAAAAAACCTCAAAACACCACCAAATAGCACTTATATCTATTTTATTAAAAGAAAATTACGATATGAAGAAAATGCAAGCTCGTAGGCAAAAAAAGGATACACGCAGGTAGAAGAGTACAGTTACAGGAAGAGTTCATGAACCTTTTAGCATTGTCTACCCCTTCTTCTCACAGGGGAAGATTTTAACGAACAATTAGAAGACATTCCTTCAACACAGTCTGAAACAGACATTCAAGCAGAACACTTGTTTCAGAAATCGCTCTCTTAAACTCATGCCAGTGATAGAGATTTTCCTTTTTCTAATAAACATCTGATTATTAAGATAAGTTGTGAGATTGTAATGTACCTAAATGCTAGCGACTAATATATTTATTTAAAAAGTGGTGCTTCTCTTGATTATTACTAATACTTCTCTCTTAAACATATATACTTACCAAGCCCCTTTTACAAAACCGCTCAAGCCACTACAAGCTGCTACTACTACAACATACAAGCTACAACAACTCAACACACCAAATAGAAATTATATCTATTTGAATTGAAGAAAATTATGAGAAAAATGCGAGCTTGTTGGCAAAAGGGTAACCCAGGTAGAAGAAGAGTACAGTTACAGGAAGAGTTCATGAACCTTGTTAGCATTGACTATCCTTTCTTCTCACAGTGGAAGATTTGAACGAACAAGTAGAAGACATTCCTTCAACACAGTCTGAAACAGACATTCAAGCGGAACACTTGTTTTTCGCTCTCTTAGAATCAGTGGCAGTTTAATTTAAAACATAAGAGTTTATTCCAACTAATTTCAGTAAATAAGTATATTGCTGTGTTATTAAATAGCATTTAAATATCTTTAAAGATTATATTTAATTTAATCTACCAGTGTTTTCTTAATTATTCTTATCACTTCTCTCTTTTAAAACTTACAAACACAAGCCCTTTTACTAAACCGCTCGTGCTACACCAACTACTACTACTACAAACACACAACAACACATCCACACCAAATACATTTCACATTTCAACCATAAGTGGTTTCTTAAATGAATTTTCTTGGAGAAATGTTTCAAATAAAAATGTTGTAGCAATTCATTATGTGTAGTTGAAAAATGTTTCGATTTAATGAAAAGCCATTTTCTGATAATCACTTTTTCAAAAATTTGACACTTATTACAATACTTCCTCTCTTACCAGGAGTAAGAAAAAATAAAAAAAAAAAAACCTATGGCGTAACAGCCCATGCAAAGCGAAGGCTTGCAAAAATGGTGATTTTTTTTTTATTTGGGGGAGAGATCGTGTGGTAAGCAAGCACGACGAGGTTCCCTTGACGTTTTACTTTCAGCCTTCGCAATTTAGATGCACTATCAACTGTAGTTTCACTCCACTTTTTCTTACGATGCTGGGTCAACATTGACTTTGCCCTCACGGAAATCGGAATCCTGAATTCTCGCATAAAAGGCGAGGAGGATGCCAGGAGTAAGAGAAAGTAAAATTGACAGAATTTCTTTAAAATTTACAAAGGTATATCATTTTTTCCTGAGTAAGTACAGAGATAATGGAGAATATTTGGTTAACACGCACGGCAAGAAGCCCTTAACTGTTTTTACATTGAAGTCTAGAAGGCAGTGCCAATAATATTGAACAAAACAATATCTCATTTGAAATGTTCTATTATAAAATTCCTCTCTAAAACAATTTTTTTTTCAGAGAAATGTTACTAATAAAAGTGATACGCTTATATTCCAAATTTAATTAACATTGTTTCAGCCTTTTTCAAGAAAAATTTAAAAAAAAAAATCGAGTTACACGACTTTCTCGTATACCTTGTTAGTACAATTAAATATAAATGATAAATTTTTCTTTTAACTCAAATTTTACTCACTTGTCCTAAGGTAAATGTAAGCGATGTTAGGGGAGCTAATCCCAATCTTGACTTGTAGAGAAGTGATCTATCCAATAAAACATTCTTATTATTACTATTGCCTATCACGGATGGGCTATAACCCCGCACTGCAGCCAACAGAGGCTTATTGTGCCATCCCCGATAGCCTCTAGTAGTTGAACCCTCCCTAAGGAGTTTGAGGACTTTCACCACCAGATCATTTTGGGCTACTATCTCCTCAGGTCGCAATGTACCATAAGTCTCATACCTCAATTTAGTTATTGCTGCGCAATCAAATAGCAGGTGACGAGCTGTTTCCTCCTCCTCCTCCTCCTGACATAATCTGCACAAGGGTTTCACGCTGATCAGCTCTACCTTGTGCAGATGCTTCCTGAATCTACCATGACCGGTAAGTAGCCCCGTCACCAGAGAAATCTTGCTCTTACTCAGACTAAGGGCCATTTGAGTCCTTCGTTTACACAGCCCTGGCATCATCCTTTTGCTATGTGTGGCACCTGGGCTTCCCCTCCAAAACTCTTCATGCTTACCGCAATAAACACATTAATTGGAAGCGAATCTTAATGATTCGTTAGTTCTCAGAGATATCTTCGTCCAAAACGAAGGTACTGGAAGGCGGAAAATTATTCTATCATACCTGAAGAGCAATCAGGATTTAGACCTGGGAGAAGATGTCACGATAATCTCTTCATTTTGTCTTCTATAATTAATATTAAATTGCTCAAAAACAGTCCCATTTTTGGCATATTTGTAGATTTGAAAGGAGCATTTGACTCCGTCTCCCATTCCTTATTGTATGAAAAACTTCTGAAAACAGGACTAGGTTCGAAAATAACAAATATCATTAAGTCAATGTATGATAACGCTAAGGTAAGTATCCTAGCAGGGAACGGGGCTACTGATTATATATCAGTTTTACAAGGGGTACCCCTTTCCCCTTTCCTTTTCAACATATTCATCTCAGACTTGGTTAGGTTCTTTACACAGAAAGGTGCCACTTCTATTAAAGTAGGTAATTACAAAAATTTTTTCTTATTATGTTATGCAGATGATATCGTTATCCTTGCAAACTCCATAATTGATGTCAAAGAAAAGCTTTTAATACTTGAAGACTATTGCAGACTAAATGATCTAGTTGTTAATACCTCAAAAACCAAACTAGTGCATTTCTCTAAAAGTTTTCGTCCGAAGAAATTCACCAAGGTATTTCTAAACAATACCGTTCTCGAAATTGTGAATAACTACATATATTTAGGTGTACCATTTAGTGCCACAGGAAAAATTTTTCAAGCCTCTAATTATTTTATTTCCAAAGGTAAACTTGCCACAAGTCAGGTCAAACAGATTTTGATCAACTCCAGGGCATGTTCAATTAAACCAGTTAAAATGTTACCAAACGCACTTATTAAAGGATCCTTCCTGTATGCAAGTGAAATTTGGGCATATAGATATTCTGATGATTTAGAATGCGTTCAATTGCAGTTTTTAAAGCAGGTTTTTAATTTACCAAAATGCACCCCTAACAGTTATGTACGAACGAATTGTGTAATATCACCGGTTAAATTAACCATAATTAAATCAATGCTATCACTCCTAATCAAGCTACTTGAAATGCCTATTTCCAGATTGCCTCGAATTTGTTTTGACGTTCTCTTGAAATTAGATTCGTCTTCTTACAATATTGACTATAATTGGGTCTCACAAATAAAAAAGGAGTTAGTGACAATTGAGATGTTGGATGTTTTTCTTACTTTACATTCAAAGATAATTAAAAGCAAATTTTCACAAATTGTTCAAAGTCTCAAAAATAACTTTCTGTCCAGTGATATTGACTCTGTAATGAATTCAAATTATAATATTAATTACAGAAAGATTAGCACACTAGGTCTTTGTGAATTGTATTTAGTTTCAAATTATAACTTATATAAGACAAGAATCATTATACAGTTACGTCTAGCTTACCTAAAAAAGGTACTAGATACATATTGGTACTAGATAAATGGTACTAGATACGTATTGGACTCATCATTACCTGCACTCTATGTAATCTCTCAAAGCCTGATTCACTTTTCCATTTTTTATTTGAGTGTTTACCATTAGCGCCTATTAGGGACTATTTTGTAAACTATTTAAACCTGGATTTATCCAACGAAGTAGAATCATTGGAAAGACTTCTGAACATTGTGTCTCTATATCAGGCCAATCTAGTTTGTAACTTTGTCAGCAGAGCAGCTGCTCTCAAAAGTTTCTTATTAAACCAATAGTAATTAATAATAATAATAACATTTTCTTCTTTTTATCACAAGAATATATTTAGTTCTATTCACTAGGAAGTAATTTCTATCATTTGTCGTATTATATAATTAAATATCATTATCAACTTTACACGACGCCAGGGTTTTTCTTTTTTGTTAAGTTAAATTGGTACTATTTCTTATTTTAGTATTGATTTTAATTTGGTTATACTTTATCTTTTTACTTTACTTTATATGTTAATATTTTGTCTTTATAATTTACTAAACATTGTGTTCACCTTATGAATCCAACTCCTTGCTAAAGGGTTTGACTCTATAAGCAATGTAATATACAAATAAAATAAAATACTGGAAGGCGATCCTCAATCTAGGATCTTCAAACCCACGTATATGAATATTGTATTCCATCCAAAAGACGCTTAGTTTCCGTTACCCGCAAGAATTTATTAGCTTCATGCAAACTAACAATTCTCCGCCTATGGAACTTTAGTGCTCTGCATTCTCACAAATAATAGTGACTAATTTACGTCCCCTTTATAAGAAAAAATATAAAACAAAATAAATAAGAGGCAAAGATTATTTATTCTGGACAATAAATCTCCACAAAAACTAACTTTATTTATTTATCAATTTGAACTACTGTGAATCAGCCCCCCCACCCACAACATTCGCGGAAAAGATTGGAAAACCACCAGGAAGAAAATACCTAGACCTATATTTTTTTTTTTAAACAATCAAACAGAATAAAGGTATTGGAATGTATCAGCTCTTATTATATCTGATTATTAACAGATAAAATACTTTTAGGTAAGAATACTTTTCTGCTCAATATGGACATTCTAAAATTTCAGAAATTATTGCTAAGTCTGTAAATTCTAAAAATAAAACTACGTGATAAAAATCTATACGTACGTATATCTCTATACATTCATACATTCATTACTGCCGCTTGCCATATTTCAACAATGACATACACTCTTATCATACAATCCAAATAATAGTGTGTACAGATAGATAATTGATGAATGATTCCAAAAATAAACAAAACAAATATTCTTCTGGTACTGATTTCATATTTAAAAACCGCTTTCTTTATTTTGTTTGGTATATTTTATTTCATTATAATTATTAAATTTAATTTCACCTTAAAATTTAAACCTAAAAGTGTTTTTTCTAGTTTTAGTATGTAATATTAATTTGGGTGTTTACAAAAAAATAAATACCAATTTATTTATGAATATTTCGCTAATTATGGTGTAATAAATAGGGAATAAAATCGGAATAGATGATTGTGAACCTTCAATGTTTAGGCCGTCTTCATCTGTTCCCACATCAACTGCTGTCATAAATACAAAAATAGTAAGTACTACAGCATTACTCGGCAAAATTAATGTCATGGATAATACCCCTACCTAGGCAAAGAAAGGACTCTGTGGCAAAGAAAAGCGCAGCATTGAACCGAAACCGTTTTCGTGTGATAAGTGACCAGTTTTATCATGGAAAGATCAGAAATGAAGAAAAGGGATCAAAAGAGCACTTCTCTGGAAAACCTCCCATGCTAAAGGCAGCTACGAATAGAAAAACTCTGAGCATAAGTCGGCCTATGTAAACTGGCAATCTTTCCACCCAGGACAGACTCTGAGGGCATCTGAAGAAGCCAGACTTAGAATGCGATAGCACAGCAGCTTGATTCTATGGGGGGAGTACGAGGAGAATCCAATACATCGTCTGACGGTATGCGACACGCTAACGTTCACAGAAAATTTAGAAATCTGAGTACGTACCAGATACTGAAGGAGAAAATATCCTCTCTAAAGCCTTTCCAGATCTAGTGTATTATATCATTCAAGGTTACAGTGCATTTTATATTCCCTGGAGGAGTAGGGTAAGGAAGGAGAATAAAACTATCTAGAATAATCTCAACAAAGGGAAGGGAATAGCTAAGTATTTAGCGTACTAGACTCCCACGCGGAGGACCCGTATTCGAGTCCAGCTGTGCTACCCTTAGATTTTTTTCTTCCAAGGAGCCCCTACAGCTCACTGTCCGGTGATGGACAGTGTTGTCTGTAACGAGAGAACACTGTCCCGGAGGCCGGCAGTGCACTGAGAAGACTCCGGGCGCCAATAACCATAGATGTTGACGTGCCGTAAATTTAAAAAAAAAAAAACTCACAAAATGATCAGGAACAGCGATACATCAAAAACTTTTAATGACAATGTAACGAAGCTTTGCACTTCATATCATTCGGAATTGATATAAAACCAACTTGCAGATTGACCCCTCTGTTCCAAAATTATTGGTATTGTTTATGACGAAAAATTCTTGTATATCCAGTAGAAGCAGGCATGCTTTTCAAGGCCAATTGTATATTTTATATTTATTTGTAGCATATGAAATTTGATTTAAAATGTCGCAAACATTTTCTAGTGAAATGACATTCCTTAAGTGATATATCTTGTTGTCAATCAATATTATGGCATTAAGGATGACCAAAAATCAAAAACGGCGCTGAAAAAGAATAGAAGGTAGCTTTGAAAGAAATTTGCACATCTATTATGTCTACTATTGCTTTTTTTTAATGCATTTTTATCATGAATCTCTACTCGCGGATCGATCAGTAATCCAACATGTTCTATAAGTTGCAGCTGTTATCGATCGATTGTGGTATACAGTCTGATAAAAAAGAATTAACCAAACAGATTTTGATAGTCTATTGGCGTACAGCAAAGGCAGGTGCCTTAGTTCGGATCAAATAAAGCGGCTTTTAAATGACTTATCGATTGTTTTTTCAAATTTAAAAACCATTTTAAAAAAATTATTCTTCATTAATTAATGTTAAGTTTTAATAAAATGAAAAAGTACAAAATATTATTTAAGAATGATTTTAAATTAGTTTCACTCTTTTACTTTTTCTTACTCCTAGTAAAAGGAAGTATTGTAATCGTGTCAAAATTTCCGATATCAAGTTTTCACCGGAAATATTCGTTTTGAGGTCACCTGAGTCCGAAAAAATGGTTTTTAGAAAATGGTCTGTGTGTGAGAGTCTTTGTGTGAGTGTGTGTATGTAAACAGCATAGCTCAAAAACGAAAACATCGTAGAAAGTTTAAACTTGATATTCCGTTTAGGTATCACCATGGGATTCGGCAGTGGATTATGTGTCAAAATTCCACTTTACTAGTTGTTTTTTTTTTACTTTTTGCGATTTTCTCAAAGATGGCTCCGACGATTTTCTTGAAACTTGATATATCAACTACACATACTAAGATCTACAACCTTTATTTAAAACATTTCTCTGGAAAAATTTATTTAATTGCACATTGGGGGAGGGGTGGGATTAGGTTTTCCTCTAAAGTGTTATTTCCGTTTACTATATAATTCTGTCATCCAATTAATATTAATTACAATTAAATAGGCTGTTGAACTTCCGAGTTTGAAAAAAATCGGATCACCGGAAGTGCATTTTTACTGAAATGTATTCTTTTCAATTTTCTGGTATTTTCTCGAAAACTGTTCTAATGATTTTCTTTTAAGTAAGTATTAGTGTACTATACATATAAAGAGCTACAACATTTATTTGATACATTTCTCCTGATAATGTAATTTAAGGGGGGTTGATTATACAATTCTACTCATCCAAAACAAAATTAATTAGAAATAAATAGATGGCCAAAATTCTGTTTCAAGAAAATTAGTAAACCGGAAGTACCCTTTTAGCCGAACTGTTTTTTTCAGTTTTCGACGAATTTCATTAAATTTGGTACACTAACTATAAAATTTGTTAATTTCAATTTTGAAAACTGGAGTAAGAGATAGGTGTGTGAGTGTTTGAAATATTCCTTCTGATAATGTCATTTAAGAAAGTTGATTATACAATTCTACTCATCCAAACAAAATTAATTACAAATAAATAAATACCAAAATTCCGAATTTCAAGAAAATTAGTAAACCGGAAGTGCGCTTTTACTGAACAGTTTTTTTTCAGTTTTCGACGAATTTCATTAAATGTGGGGTATATTAACTATAAAATTTGCCAATTTCAATTTTGAAAACTGGGGTAAGAGAAAGTTGAGTAATGTTTGAAACATTTCTCCTGATACTGTCATTTAAGGTGGGTTGATTATACAATTCTACTCATCCAAACCAAAATTAATTAGAAATAAATAGATGGCTAAAATTCTGAGTTTCAAGAAAATTAGTAAACCGGAAGTACCCTTTTACTGAATCTGTTTTTTAGTTTTCGACGAATTTCATTAAATGTGATACACTAACCAAAAAAATTTGCCAATTTCAATTTTAAAAACTGGGGTAAGAGAAAGTTGTGTGAGTGTTTCACACCAGATTTTTTTTTTTTTTTATTTTTTATTTTTCTGTGCACGTAGTTTGGCAGTAGTTCGTTTCTAGTGAAGACGGATTACTGGGTGTGTTTTCAGGACAGATTTATAACACATTTATAATGCATTTGTGAAAAATTTAACAGAAAAATAAAAAAGTTAAAGAAAGTGGTAATATAACTCGCATATGATGTTTTCTAAATAAATAAAAAAAAAACACGAACAAATAAATGTTTGTCCATAAAACAATTTTGAAATTTACGTGTACCATCATTTCGGCATTCTGGGCACTAATTTCTCAACCTTTGACTTTCCAATGGAACTAACTTTTATCTAATGGATTTGGCCATGCCGGGAAACTCGTATGGAATATTTCAATCCAACTAAGGGGGATATATTTCGTATAGACAGACTTATAGTTTGAGTAGGTGCATGGAATAGTTGGAAATAGTGCCTTAGAATATACCTCCTCTTTAAAGAATTGATGGGCTAGTTTAAGTCTCCTTTTACTTTCTCTTAGTACTTAGAAATTATTACTTAGGAAACTATACGTTTTAAGATGCCCTGAGTAGGAAACGTTTTTAGCTAATGGTCTGTTCTTTGAGCGTATGTGTGTGTGTGTGTGTGTGTGTGTGTGTGTGTGTAGGAATACAAAAAATTTCGAAAAACCAAAAATCCCAGGGAGCTAATACTTGATATTCTGTTCATATACCACAAATATGTCAGACAATAAAGTTACGGTCAAAAATTAAATTTACCCAGGAAAAGCGTGAGATTCCTGTTTTTTTCCCCCCCCAGTTTTTGGTGATTTTTCCCAAAAACGTCTCCAATAATTTTCTTATTTACGTGTAGGAGAGTAATACATTTAAACATCTATCGCTTTTAAATGTAAAAAATTGTTAAAATAGTTTTAAATACTTTAAATAAAAGTCATACGTTTCAATCTATGCAGCAACCATTCCAAATTTAAAGAAATTCGTGCGATCTTTTTGGAGAAAATTCAAAAATTTCTTCCGTGAAAATCGCATTTCCGCTTAAAAAAAAAATGTTTAGAAAACCAATGAAAATGTTCTCGACCAGTCAATGTTGCAATATGTCTATAGATTTTCGGGTATTGATCAATGAAAAATTTTTTAGTTAAAGGTAAACGTTTCGATTATATTTCATAATGTGTTACTCTCTCCTAAACGGATGTAGCAGGATTAAATATAGCTTACTATAATTTAATAAACCAAACATAATGTTTTGTTACTGTAGCATCTGGTGGCCAGTTCAGAAAACACATACCACAGAAAACCTTTATTGTTACCTACCCTGGATAGAATTATATTGTCATTCTACTATTTGTCATTACACTAACCTTTGTGCAATATTTTTAGTCAGCAGAGTTTGATTTTTTTTTAGTTCTTTTATAATTTTTTTAATAGATTACTTAATATTAAAATAATAGAATATAATTTATATAATTATTAAAATGCAATAATAACATTTGATGAAAACATCTTAGTTTTGATAGGTTATCGTAACACACTTAGTATTTCTATTTTTCAGTTTTTATTTTCATGTAAAAAAAATTTTTTTTTATATATTTATTGTTGATTTTGTTGTTGTGTAAAGGTACTGAGGAAGATTATGAAATATAATCGAAACGTTTACCTTTAACTAAAAAATTTTTCATTGACCAATACCCGAAAATCATACATATTGAAAATAGTTTAGAATTTTCACAATGCTTATAAAGTGTATTAATCTTATGTAGGTGTTAAAATCATATATGTTGTGGTGGTTGGTTCCGCAGAGCTGGAATGCATCAGAGACATTTTCCGTGGTATCCTGCTTCATTTTGTGGTCATCGACCGGTTTCGGGCGTTCGCCCATCTTCAGGATGCGTTTTTCAGACAGTGTGCCAACACAGACTCGTACAGAGTAACTTAGTTTCACACTAACTAAGTTACTCTGTACGAGTCTGTGTTGGCACACTGTCTGAAAAACGCATCCTGAAGATGGGCGAACGCCCGAAACCGGTCGATGACCACAAAATGAAGCAGGCTACCACGGAAAATGTCTCTGATAAAATCATATATTATACTGAAGTGGTACTTTGGAGGAAAGCATAACGCTATTGTTCCCACAGAAACTCCCAAAAATTCAATTTTCCCGAGAAAAATGTTTCAAACAAGTATTTATGTGGGTAGATAGTATACGAAATTTGAAAAAAAAAAAAATCGTTGGAGCCATTTTTGAGAAAAACTGTAAAAGAAAAAATTTAATGAAATTTGTCGAAAACTAAAAAAAAAAAAAAAACTGTTCATTAAAAGCGCACTTCCGGTTTACTAATTTTTCTTGAAACTTGGAATTTTTGGTCATCTATTTATTTCTAATTAATTTTCTTTGGATGAATGGAATTGTATAATAAACTATGATAGCACTTTAGAGAAAACCATAACCCCTTCCCTCCTTCAAAAGTGCCCTTAAATGAATTTTCCCAGAGAAAGGTTTTAGATAAAAGTTGTAGATGTTTTTGTATGTGTAGTTTATATAAAAAGCTTCAAGAAAATCGTCGGAGATATTTTTGAGAAAATCGCGAAAAAGTGAAAAAAAAATCATTTAGTAAAGTGGTAGTAGTAAACGCACTTCCGGATATCAGATTTTTTACAAACACGGAATTTCCACAACATATTCAATTCTAATTAATATTATTTAGATGGCAGAATTGTCTAATAAACTGAAATAACCCTTTAGATGAAAACCTAACCACACCCCATCACCATATAACTGCCCTTAAATAAATTTTCCCAGAGAAATGTTTCAAATAAAAGTTGTAGCGCTTTGTATGTGTAGTTTATATACGATGTTTCAAGAAAATCTATTCGGAACCATTTTTGAGTGGTACATCCGGTTGAGGAATTATGACAGATAACGTATTCCTAAACGGAAAATCAAGTTTCAACTTTCTCCATTTTTTTCGTTTTTGAGCTATGCAGATCACATATACACACACACACACACACACACACACACACACACATACCCTTTGCTAAAAACCAATTTTTTGGACTCAGAGGACCTCAAAATGGATATTTCCGGTGAAAACTCGACAACGAAAATTTGCCATTATTACAATACTTCCTCTTACTAGGAGTAAGAGAAAGTAAAAACGGTTATTTTACATGAAAATTGCTAGAGTAGTTTATAAACTACTAAATTGCTTGACTAGAGTCAAACCTGCTTAAGCGAAATTTAACACGATGCTCTAGATTCATTTCATGTGGTCTGTTCTGGATGATCTTGAATTTTACATTCAGACATAGTAATGGATATAATGGATGGAAAGAATTAGTCTGGTTTGATGAAATTAACAATACTTGGTTAACACTGTAATATAATAAATGAGTTACACTGACTGCCTGGATTTTACAGTAATGATGGTAGATTGTAGTAAAGTGGAAGGGGGTAATGATAAGTTGTGACTGGTGAACTATCTTCTGAACTAATTTTAACTATATTTTGTATGTGTCCCGTCGCTGTATTTAATATGGTTTCTCCCAGTCCAGTTCGAGAGAGTGCCTGACATTTTGTTTCTCTTTCTCTGCTCTCTTGGTTGTTGTTACAGTCGACAACAAAATGGTCTACAAAATTGTTAAAAAATTATTAAAAATTAGTTAAATAAAAATAAAAAAAATCATTCTCCTTTCTCTCACACCTAGTAAGAGAAAGTATTACGATCGTATGAAATTTCGAAATTCAATCTTCACCGGCATCAGATGTTTGAGATACCCTGAATATGAAAGAAATATGATTAGCACGATTAATCAATGACTTGCGTGTGTGAATGTGTGAATGTGAACAAAAATAGCTCAAAATATAAAAAAAATCTCAGGTACCGATAAAACTTGGTAATCCTACCAAGGAAATGAGGTATTACTATCGCATTTGACATGAAGTTGTTTGATAAAATCCATCAACCTAAAATGCAGATCTATTAAATAATTTTTCTTCTTTTTTTTTTCCAGTTGTTTGCGATTTTCTCGATAAAAGCTCCAACGATTTTCTTTAAACTTCGTATACTAAGTACCTACATAAATACCTATCACTTTTATTTGAAATATTTTCCAGGGAATAATTATTTTTCTGGGTTTTTTTGGGGGGAAGGGGGTACAGTAGCGTTAAGCTTTCCCCTAAAATACTACTTCAGCACAATTTATGGGTTCTCCAATCTATTAATATATATATAGGTATTAGAATCATTGCTATAATTCCAGATTTGATGTAAAACGGTTTGTCGGAAGTAATTGAGTTTTTCGGAATTCTTCTCGTAAACGATTATAACGATTTCACTTTAAAGTTGGTATACTAACTGTTCAGACAATGGTTTATTTTATTGTTTCTGAATAATTTATTGGTTCGGAAAAAACTACGACATTAAATTTCGAATGTTGTGTTTGTTCAATAATATCAGGCGCTCTCTTTTGGACTACAATGAATAATTTTTTAAATTTTAAAGCAAATTTGTCATTTTATATATATATATATATATATATAATTGTATTAACAATAGTATGAAAAATGTCGTATGAGTATTTCACACTAAATTTTTATATTTTATTATACAGCAATAAAATTTAAAAAGATTTTTTTTTAATTAATTAGCGTATTTTTATGAATTCAATAAATAAAAAATTATTTAATTTTTCCGTCTTTTATTTTTATTTTTTCCTATTTCTATGAAGGGCTAGACAAAAAGGTAAATTTGGAAGGGTGGTGGCCACTGGGCATGTCAGATAGTGGTAGAGCTGCTCTCCGGCAAGTCGATATCGGCGCCAACCGACGTAAGCACCACATTGGTAGGTGGGGAGTTTTAGCATTGTGAGGTGCATAAAATACATTCTCCATATATATATATATATATAGTCACATATATGTGTTACAGGCTGTCATAGTTTGTCTTGTAAAAGTGTGTTAATGATTTTAATTAAATAAAAATAAAAGAAAATAGTGTTTCTTTAATGCGAATGATTAAGAAGTATGTACAATATATAAATATATATAGTATATAATACATAGTGGGTTCTGGTTTTTTTTAGTATCCTGACCAAGGGTAATATCAAGAGAGTGAGCGATAAAGAACTAGTGACAATCTGAGAGAGAAGTGTATAGTAGGGGAGAACAGAGTATAGCAACCGTTCCAGTGTAAATTTTATAGTAGTGGGGATAGCCGCGTGAGCGCACTGGCCGCGTTCCCCATACAGTACCCGCAGTCTTTTACTAAAGTGAACGCCATTGCCTATCCAGGCACCGCACCGCCGACTTATTGCTAGGGAAACTCAAAACAAAAAAAAAACCCACCTCTCACTCAACTGCACCCAGTTTGTTTTTACATCTATTGTAAAAGTAAGTACTTTTATTTGATAAAAGGAAAAAAATTAAAAGTTTAAATTTCGGTTCATCTTAGAGGGTTTTTTTTTTTCTTCTCTTTTTTTGTTTTTCATTTCATTTTTTGTAGAAAAGTATTCGTGACTTTTTTTTTTTTTTAAATTAAAAAAAAATAGTTCAAAAATTTTGGAATAAAGTAGCCAAAAAAAAAAAAACAAACAAAAAAATTGTGTGTTCCAGGGCCAATTTTGTGTACATGGGTGATAAAAGTTCTGGAGAGGGTGGTCCACCCCCTCCTTCACCATTGACCGGCGCCTACCTGCTGATCGTGTTACCGCAGACACACCTGCCTCAGCATAAGGACTATGTTTTACACAATCTTACTAAAGGTAAAGTAAATTAATAAATAAATAAATTTTTATTTTTAATAAGCCTATAAATAATATATAATGCAAAAAATTGACCCAACAACATCATCATAAAAGATATCACCACACAGCCAGGGAAATATTCTCCTTTCAAAGCCGGCAATTCTCTCGTGCGTACCATAATTGACTGACCTAATTTCAAACCGGCGTTCGTTCGTTTTGTTCATTTTTTTTTTTTTTTTCTTTTACTAATACCTTTTTACTTTATTCACTATTTTTACATTATTTGACAAATTAATGCTTTCAATTTAAATTATAAAAAAAAAAATCAATAAATATCACATAAGTGCATTACAGCTTATTAATAAAATGCCTGAAGTTATACAACAATTTTTAATATTACTTATTCTTCAAAAAAAAAAAAATATATATATATATAATTTTTACATTATTAAAAAAAAAAAACCAACTTAACCAACAAAGATAATCTAAACCATTAATCTAGATACATCTCAAAAACAATTCCATTCATATTTAAAATGCTGCACCTAAAGCTTTCTCTATGAAGTGAAAGGTTTTTGTTTTCTGTTAGTCTGAAAAGAATATATTATAAAATAGAAAAGGCTAATTAATATTACATTATTAGTAACAATTTTTCCAATAAAAATGTATGTAAAGAAAAAAAAAAAATTAATTATACTTAACTATAGATTCGTGAATTTTCCTTAATGTCGAAAGAATTTTTCAAAGCCATACAATACAATGGAAATGCCAGTTTTAGAAAAAGGCCATAACGTAAAAATCAATTTTTGATAGAAAAATGTTTTCTGTTAAAAGAGAGAAATATGTATATGTCTAATATATAAAATTTTTTTTAATGACAGATTTATGTCCGATTAACAGATTTGGTCCAAAACTATTGCGAGACCGAATTCCTCCTTCCCCCCCTTGACATTTCGTATCTAAGTATCTATCTTTCTTTTCTCTAAATACAAAAGGGGGCCAAAAAAAAAAAATTAAATTTATTACTGCCGGGTAGCTCAATTTCGTACGTCGTACTTCCTCTTGCTGCGGTGATAGTAAAAAAATTAAAAAATGAATAATTTAAAAATTATCTATCGACGTGCAATTTATTGAATATTATTAAATAGTTCCAGCTAATGATTTCATTTCCAGCCAACATCCATCCAATTCTTGATGCACCAATAATTTTTTTTAATAATAACAGTTTCTATTTTAATGATCATTAACCTAAACCGTATAACTCTACTCAGTCGGTAATAAATAAAAAAAAAAAAATTCGTATTTATTTATTACAAATTAAACTGAAGAGTTCAACAAAATAAGGACAAATGCCGTATGGTGGAATAATATGATAGAATAAATTTATAGGAAGCATTCATTATAAACTACTGACAATTTTTACAGGGTCCAAAGACTTTGAGGGTGACTTTAATTGCAATCTATGCGCATCACCCGCAATATCTTGTTTCTTTTTCTTCGTCTTTGACCTAAAGAGTTACGTGACATCTTCAAAACTAAACCCTTTCACCTTTTACCTTTCTTTCTATTTTTCCCATATTTTATCTTAAAAAGAACGGAGAGAAATCTAGCCGGCCGATATATTTGCACACTAGAACTTGGGGAAAGTATAAAAGCGTCTTACACTGGGGAGAAAGGATATGCAGAACTGTTGGATAAGCTAATGCAAGTAGTAAATACTTTTTATCTTAACGATATAACTGTACATTTTTTTTTTTTTTACCACGTTACAGTTATCGTCATCATAAAGATTTATTTCTTTGGGGCTTAAAATGTAAGCGGATTTTGAAAAAAAAAAAAAAATTACCTTAATCGTGAAATTTTTCTCTTAGCTATGAGCTGTGTTTAATTTTTTTTCCTTATTGGTTTTTTTTTTTTTTGTAACCCTTCAATCAGGATATCCTGATTTCTTCCATCAATCTCTAGGACAATTGTCGCTACTAACTAATTATGATAGTGAATCTCGAAATTGAATTGTGAATTTAATTTAGTATTTACTGGTAAAAAAAAAAAAAAAAAAAAAAACTTAATTTTAAATTTTAATGACTTTTTAAATAAAATTGAAAACTGAAAAGTTATCCCTTAATTTTATAAAGAAACGGAAGAATCCTACAATATTAATTGCAATGACATTTTATGGTAAACTAAATTCACTAAATTCACATTTCCCTAGTATCACGCTAAAATTAACTGATTTTAAATAAAATAAAAAAAAAAAAAAAAAAAACATTTCATGTTTGAATTCCTTGATGGTAAATTACTCTTATCTTATCATTACAATAGTTTAGACTTCTTGCTAGTTTTTATACATAAAACAACTTTTCTTACTCATAAGAGACTTGGGACGGGCGTTGGTGTAGTGGTTATGAGAATGGACTTGTAACTAGAAGGTCCCCAGTTCGAGTCCAGCGTATAACTGCTAAATTTTATATTCGTTTAAAAAAATGTTACTAGTAAAGTAGGTGCTTCCGCACCCGTCCACAACACCTAATTTGGTAGTTAAACGTGTTAAGCCCGTCTGAAAAAAATATGCTACTACTTTACTTACTTTATTTTACTCATAAAACTTCAAAACATGAATTTCTGACTCAACGGACATTCTCTTACTGCAATTTACATAGTTTTTTTTTTTTTTTTTAATTGGCAAAATCTGCTACAAGCTCCAAATTTTGGCAACACATTTAATTCTTATTAATATTATTATTATTATAGGTGAAAGGATCGTAATAGTATCAAATGTCGCCCAACTCTCCTAAACGCGCTCCCAAAATGAATTTTCCTCCCCCCCCCCCCCCAAATATATCAAGTTTAAGGTAAATCGTTGCAAGATATTTTCAAGAAAATTGCCAAAGAAAATAGTGAAAAATTTATTCATTAAAAAAAAAAAATATTTCTCCAGTTGACCAATTTCGACTAAAAAAAAACACCCTTATTGTCGATTCATCTGTTTTAAAAAAAATAACACGTTTAAACTTTCTGCGTTTTCCGTTTTTTTTTTTTTTTTTTGTTTTTTTTGAGTAGTTATGCTGACCAGCCAGCAAGAGAAAGTAAAAAAAATCTTTTAATGTCATCACTTAGGGACACTAAGTCGTCGTATTCAACTAACAAAAGACTTTTGTAGTTTTAAGAATCATAAACAGAAAAAGCTATACCTTTTGAGATAGGCCATCAGGACCAGCACTAAACTAATATTTTTAGGAAAGGGGATAGTGGTATAGGGAAAGTGGTTAGCAACTGGTTCCCCACGCGGAGGATCCGGTTTCAAGTCCAGCTCAAGTTCAAGCCCTTAGCTTTTTTTTTTCTTCCTAGGAGCCTCTACAGTTCACTGTCCGTTAATGGACAGTGTTGTGTATAACGAGAGAACACTGTCCGGAGGCCGGCAGTTCACTGAGAAGGCTCCAGGCGCCAATGACTATAAATGTTGACGCGCCTTAAATTAAAAAACAAAAAACTAATATGTTGTTTTTTTTTAACGTTGTACGGGTGCAGTAAAATCTATTTTAAATTTAATTAGTATAAATTTTAATCGTTTTATTATTATTATTATTATTCTTATTAAGATAAATATTAAAGGAGATATCTTAATTTTTATGATAACAGCTCTAAGTCCTTATTTTTATTTTTTTGGAAAAGTCTTAAGGCTTAAAAAAGCGAAAAGCCTTTCTCATTATAAAAATTCACACTTCTACTTAATATTGTATAAGATAAAGTATAATAATGCATCGTATTATTATAACTTTTTCTTTTCTTAAAAAAATAATAATAATAATAATAAAAAATAATTTAAACAAATTAACAATTATTAACAATAAATTAACTATAATTAATGAATCATACTAAACAAGGGAGGAGTGCTAAATTATTGTACACGATGTTTATACATTTAGAACGAATAACATAGAAAGTCATTGAACGGTACAAAAATACAGTAAACTTCACTATTTTTTATAATACTTTCCTTTAATATTCCTTCTATATTATTTGTATGATGAAGGTTATTATATTTTTTTTATTGTTATACATTTAGTGCAGGTTATTTTAATGGTTTTCTTTTTTATCTTTTTTTTTTTTTCTTTTTTAGCTCAGTAATATTATTTTTCTTACCTTATCATTAAAATAGAAATAACTTTTTGGTTCTTTATTATTATTAATATAATTTTATGTGTCGTATAAATTTTGGAAAATTCTAAGCTGTTTGAGTTAATCTTTTAATCTAATTTATATATTTTTTTTTTGTTTTGTTTTTCCACGTTTAATAAAGTACAAAAAGTTAATTTTCTTTCTCTTTCGCTCCGTCTCACATTCTCTCTCACTCTCTCTTTGTCCCTCATGGAAAGAAAGTAATAATCCAGAACATAGAAATGAAGGAGAAGCGGTAGAAGATATCCAACTGTAATAGTAGTAGTAGTAGTAGGGTAATTAAGAAACGCCTAAATGTATTCAACTGTAATTTACATTGGCTCCCTTCCAAGGTTTTTTTTAAGGCTTTAATTAGACATAAATAGAGATCACTTGTTTTTATTATTATTATTATTATAATTATTATTATTTATATTGCACGCATGATAACGTGTGATATACCCTATATAGACAGTGGTTATAGGAGAGAAAGAATGGAATATCCGGCTAGACATGTCCGGCTTTGTAGGGTTATGTCGTCGGTACATATCGATCAGTCTGCACCGGTTGCCGGCTCTCCTTTTATTCTAGGCCTCGCCCTTAAACCTTACTAAATTCATATCTTTCTCATCCTTTATTCTATTTTTTTCTCTTCTTTTTTTTTTAATACAGTTTTCATTGATACTAATTAAAATAATCTATACTTCTTATTAATTAAATTTATTTTAATAAACAAATAAATAGATCCATAAAAAAAATATGGTTAGTTCCTCTTCTCGTGCAACTTCATTCAATCAACTTTATTCAAACAAAAATTGAAAATTATTAATGTTTACTTAAATTACTATGTAACAAAAAAGGTTTTTTATTTAATTTTTTTTAAATTTAAGGCGCGTCAATATCTATGATGGCCATTGGCTCCCGGAGCCTTGTCAGTGCAATGCCCAGCCTACGGTCACTGTTCTCTCGTTATAGACAACACTTTCGAGCTGTAGAGGCTTCTAGGAACACAGAAAATCTGAGAGGGTAAAATACTGGATTCGAACCCGGGACCTCCGCGTTGCTAGTCCAGGGCGCTAACCACTGAGCTAATCCCTTCTCTTAAATCCGGATTACTTTGCTATTTAAAACATATTTGCAGGAAAAAATTACTTTCTGAAGGGTTATAGGGCAGCTGCAACAATCATCTTTCCATTTTATTAAAATGGTATGGTGCTGCCACATGTATATATAGAATTAAGACATTAAAAGCACTGCTATAATGTTAGCTAATTATATTAACTGCACCAAGAGAAATCCATGTTTCATACCAGATTTATTTTTGCAAATAAACAAGATAAGCTAAAATATTGTAAATATTGATTATTGAAGAATAAACGCTAGTAAAATAACTTAGGAAACATAAGAAATTCTTTTTTCGAAATATATTAAGCCATAATTCATGTCCCCCCCCTTTAATTTGTATGCTACAAAATTTTCAAGTATTTTACATTGTTGACATTTTCCACTGGCGCATATTTCATGAACTCTTGAGTATATCTAATTCATAGATCTTGAACAAGGGCGGCCTGAAAATTATTTGGCAACATGCCATGCCATTTACATAATATATAAATTACTGCTTTTAATCATTCCTACAGTATTACACAATAAATCTATCGTGTATTTTTTTTTTTTTTACTTTCTCTTACTCCTAATAAGAGGAAGCATTGTAATCGTGTCAAATTTTCGATATCGAGTTTTCACCGGAAATATCCGTTTTGAGGTCCCCTGAGTCCAAAAAAGTGGTTAGCAGATGGTCTGTGTGTGTGTGTGTGTGTGTGTGTGTGTATGTATGTATGTGAACAGCATAGCTCAAGAACGAAAAACCGTAGAAAGTTGAAACTTGATATTCCGATTAGGTATTACCGTGGGATCTGACACTACGTTATCTGTCAAAATTCCTCAACCGGAAGTACCACTTTACTAGTTAGATTTTTTTACTTTTTTGCGATTTATGGCTCCGACGATTTTCTTTAAACTCCAAACATCAACCACACATACAAAGAGCTACAAGTTTTATTTGAAACATTACTCCGGGAAAATGCACTGAAGGGCACTTTTGGGGGAGGGGTGGGATTAGGTTTCCATCTAAAGTGCTATTTCAGTTTATTAGACAATTTTGTCATCTAAATAATGTTAATTAGAATTAAATATGTTGTTGAAATTCCGAGTTTGGAAAAAACGGATAACCGGAAGTGCGTTTACTTTACCACTTTACTAAATGATTTATTCACTTTTTCGCAATTTCTCAAAAATGGCTCCGACGATTTTTTTGAAACTTCGTATATAAACTAAACATGCAAAGATCTACAACTTTTATCTAAAACATTTCTCTGGGAAAAATTCTTTTAAGGCACTTTTAGGGGAGGGGTGGGGTTAGATTTTCATCAAAGTGTGTCCTAGTTGATTATACAATTCTATCATCCAAACATAATTAGTTAGAAATAAATAGATGGCTGAAATTCCGAGTTTCAAGAAAATTAGTAAACCGGAAGTGCGCTTTTACTGAACAGTTTTTTCAGTTTTCGACGAATTTCATTAAATTTGGTACACAACTATAAAATTTGTCAATTATCATTTTGAGAACTGGAGTAAGAGAAAGTTGTGTGAGTGTTTCACACCAGATTTTTTTTTTTACTTTATAAATATTTTTGTATATAATGGTTTTATTAGAAAGTATTGCTATCCGTCAGACTTCAAAATGGAATTTCATTGGAATTCAATTTTTGATGTCCACTAAGTTCATAAAAAAAAGTTCTCATATCGGACAGTGAGTAATGAGCATCTAGGGCGAAAAAAAATCTAAAGACAACACTGTTAGACTCAAACTGAGACCTCCTGCGTTCCAAGTTTCACTACGCTGAACTAATCCTGTCCCTATTAAAATGTTTAAATGGCTGTTTGGGTAAAGTAAGGCTGGCAAAGATTCGTAGATTATTACATTAACTCTTGCTAGTCTAAAAGGAAGTGGTTTGCGATTGTGTCAAATATTCAAAAATAATTTTTTTTTTGGAAATAGATGTGCTAAGCTCCCCTGAGTCCTGCAATGTGATTGGTGATGGTGTATTGTTTGTGTAGTAGTGTGTAGCTCGAGCGGTTTTGTAAAGGGGCTTGTGTGTATGTTTAAAGACAAAAGAAGTAATAAGAAATAAACACGAATACCACTGCTTAGATTAAATTAAATATATTATCTTTAAAGAAATTTAAATACTTTTCAATATCACAACAATATGCTTATTATAAATCAATTATTTAGCTAGATTAAATGTTAAACTCTTATAAGTGGCACTGAAGTTAAGTGAGCGATTCCTGATACAAATGTTCTGCTTCAATGTCTAATTTAAGACTGTTCTTGTTTGAAAGCAGAATTTAGACTGTTTAAAGAATGTTCTGCTCTAGTGGGGAATTTTTCTCCTACAAAACAGTTGGCCAAGTGGCATTGTCTTACCCTAACGGATTCTTGTCCCTTTGTCTTTTCAATAGCACTGACCTTAATTTAATAGTACCCGACTTTTCTCCTTCACTAAAATACACTATTTGAACTAGCTAATATTCACTATTTTATTTTCCAAAATCATTTCACTTAAAATATTGTCAAAATTCACTAAACTATTTTTCCAAATTTATTTTTTCCCAATTGCTACTTCCACTACAGTCCCCCTCCAAAAAAAGGTTTTTTTTTTTTTTTTTTTTTTTAGTAACTCAAAAATGAAAAGTTGCACTTCGAGCTGAAAAGTTTGTACTTCGTTTAAGTTCTACCAAGTAGAAATTAGCCCTGAAAATGGATAGCGCTATACCGCCGTGTCTATATTCTGCCGCCAATGATAAAGGTGGTTAATAAGCTGTGTGTTAATTTGTGTTATAGTTTTTTTAAACTGCAATATTGTTAAATAAATAACTTATTCATACTACAATTATGTGTTGACGAGTAGGATCATTTTTATAGTTTATATCTATTGGTACTCTTTTGTTTTTAATCTATATGGAACTTTTATATTACATTTAAAAAAAAATACTAACTAAGCTTCCTATTCGGTAAGAAATAAAGAAGGAAAAATGTTCCTCAGGTACTGATTGGATTTCAGAATAAAAGAATTGCTATAATATCAACATAGATGTGAAGGGATGTTGTTAAGTAAGGGTGTTTTTATGATGTCTCTTGAATATAAAATAACATTACGAATATTCCATGTGCTTTAATAGCAGAGCCAATAGAATCTATGACGCTGAATCTTGACAACCATGAATACAAATTCTGTTAATAAAAAAAAAACTTTATCAAAATATTTTAAAAGATATAGGTCTGATTGGCTTTATGATGCAAATTTTCAACAAATTTATTGGTAGAGAACCGTATATCCGGTATTTTCTTTGGCTTTAGAAGTTTCATGATTATTACTTTCTTTTACACAAAACCGGAAGTAAATGGGGGGGGTTCATGCAGATTTTTTAGGAAATTGTATTTTTGTAATGCTGTAGGAACAGTGGCATTGAATTTCCCTCTAAATTGTCATTCTAATACCAACCGTATTAGATGCGTTTCTTATTTTTCCTTATTCGCTGTGAAGGGCAATTTCAGTCATTCGAAGATTGGCAATCCAATATTTTTCACATTTATTCTTAATGTCCTGTAAGGCAGAATACATGGCCAGATGCACTGACGTTATTTCCTGTATGTTATATAACATGCAGATAGAAGAATCAACCATACCAATACGATGCAAGTGGCTCTGAAAAAATAATCATGCTCTGTTTTCATTCTAAACAGAGCCACCGTTTTCCTTCTCGGTAGATTAACAGGAATCCGACCGTACACTTCCAGTAGTTCGGCCCACTTTTTTTCTTCTGCCTTCCTCTAATATTCTTCCTTTAACTGCTTTTCCTAAGGTTATTGGGTTCTTGGACTAAGCCTTCATGGAACCTTCTTTTTAGCAAGCCCATCAGCTTGGTCATTTCCAAAAAGCTTCAATGACCAGGTATCCGTTAAAAGGTGTGATGTCAGCTCCAGAGCTTTTGTAATATCTAGCATTCAACTACATTTCTGGAAGCGTTGAGTCGGCCACAGCAATGATGGCAGCCACTATCATCACTATCTTCTTTTCAAGTTTTTTAATAAAGCTTTTAGCGTCAATTCTAGAGCTTTCACTTCTCAATCGAAGTTAGAGGCTGACCGTCCAACTGGCTCTGCAATTTCCCAAGACTGAGTAAACTTCAGGCCCGCAGTTTCTAATAGCGCCCTTAAGCGGAACCACCTTTGTAACGAGGAGAGGGATATTTTCCATTAATGGATTCCAAGGCTTAGTACTTTTAGTTATCCAGTAACTCATTTTCTAAAAATCTTCTCTTGAGGTCCTCCAGGCTTTGAACTTTTGACACTCTTGTGTTTTAAGTTTCGCTGAAACCGGTTTGAAGTCCTTCCAATATTTCACGTTCAGTCGCTGAAGTCTTTCAAACATATTTAAGGCAGATGCTTTCTTTCGATATTCAAGTGGCATTACATTCAAAGTTCATTACACAATATTTCAATAAAGTTTCGTAGATCTGGAAATACAAATTTACAGAATGGATTCTACAGTTTCTTCCAATTTTCTAGCAATGGTTCCAACAATTTTCTTTGAACTTGATATGATTAACTACAAATTTAGTGTTGCTTAGAAAATTTGGTTTGAAAATTTTCCTGGCAAAATTTCATTTTAGGCCGGCTCCAGGAGAGCTGAAACTCTAGACTTATTCCTAAACGATCATTACAATTCCCCTTACCAATATGATATTCAGGACAAGTTAATGGATTGCAATAATTCCGAGAAAATACTAAATAAAGTGCGTAAAAGTCATAAGAATGTCACAGAGATTTTTTTTTTGCTTTCTTGTTGTCGAAGAAATACTTTGATTGTGTTTAATTTGATACAGGAAATACAAGTTTTTGAGGTCCTCTAAAAACGAAAAAAATATTTTTATTGAATGCATGTTCCATGCAATGTAGTATTTTAATTATATTACTAATAGATTTTTAACGAAATTAAAGAAATATTTTATATTTATTGTATCATAATTAAGGTAAGGCTGGGGCTGATGTTGTTTTCGTTTAGTACGATATCCAGGGGACACCTGAGAACAATATCGGACGCGAAAAACTTCACCCTCCTCAGGAATATAATTACACTTAGTCATTGACAAGTTATAAATCACTGACATATGAGGATATAAAAATAAAATCAATAACAATACAAAATGATTTAAGTAAAAAAAAATGAATAAGTAGAATAAGTCAAAGAACATGAAATAAATAAAATATAAAATGATCTCAAACACTAATTAAAAACAAACATAACAAACAACAAGCATCAAAGAACGTCAATAATATAAGTTGCAAATTCAGAAAGGAATAGCTGGTAAATTTTGGACACGTAACGTCTATTTGCCACAAGATCTCTCTGACAAGATAATCTGCATTTGGAATAACTTGCTGGACAGGTGTTAATTAGGTGCTGTATAGTTTGACTTTCGTCAAACGTACATCTATACATGGAGCTTAAATTTGTAAACAGTAATAAATGTGCACGACTTTTAAATAGGATCACATTTTTTAAATATTTATTTATTCTAATATCTACTTTTGTTACTTGAGTTTGGAAGTTTACAATTTTTACCATCAATTTTTTTTTTTTTTTTTTTTTTACATTTAAGGCGCGGTTTAACATCTATGGTCACCGGAGTTTTCCGAGAAAAAATCCAAGGGGTAAGCACTGGATTTGAACCCGGGGACCTCTGCGTGGGAGTCCAACACGCTAACCACTGAGCTAATCCCTTCCCTTTTACCATCAATTATGTATTTCAATATTTTGTAAATAATTTTATAATTCTATATATATGCAGCACATGTATAGAGCATGTGAAAAATTAAAGCCCGGTAGGAAGAGTTACTTTCAAGGGGAAAACTTGAAAAAAAAAAAAAAAAAATACAACAAAAAACATGAAGCTTTGTAATATTTTAAATCTATGTAGGGATTTTATATTTTCGTGCCCACTAAAGACGAAACTTGAATATATTTCTGAGCCATTATTATATTATTATTCTGTCTACTTATTACTGTTTGGAAGAAAAGTGTGTGGGGAAAGGGAAATTCTTCATAGTAGTGTTGTATTTGGATAAAATATCTCAGAACTGAAAAATCGTAAGATGCTCAGATTTCGTATTCTATTAAGGCACCACCACTGTACTACACAAAGTTTTTGATCAAAATTCGTCAACCGAAAGTGCTATCCACTTCCTGTCATTTTATTTGAAACATTTTCGCAAAAAAAATGGATTTTTAAACGGTTCTGGGAGAGCTGTAACTTCAAGCTTACTTTTAAAAAGTTACTTCATCAATACAATGTATGATTCTACTTATCTATATTATATTAAGGTACAAAAAATATATTGTTATTATTCCAAGTCTCAAGAAAATCGGTATAAAAACCGGAAGTATGATATTACTAAATGATTTTCTGATTTTGTTTTTTTTTTTCAAATATTTCCCACGGAAACAGTACCAAATTTTTTGATTTAATACACGAATACTTACTACACTTACTTGTAAAGTATCGCTTTATTCAAAACTTTTTCACAGTAAAATTGATTCGAGATGAGTTCTTGGCGGAATTATGTAGATAAGTCCAAAAATACCCAATCATGTAAAAGTGCTTCTGGATTTGATGGTAATGCTAGCATAGAATCAGCAAGGAAGCTACGTTCAACTGCTGCTTCTAAAATCAACATTGTAAAGTATAGTTCTCCAGCACCAAATATATATTTGAGGACAAATAATATGTTTATTCAAAATTTCCAAGTTTAACGACAACTTACCCATTATAATTGTGATCATTGAATTAAAAAGAGAATGTTGTATGAGTTTCATGATGTAATGATGTATAAGTTATAAATAATGACCGAAAATAATAAGCTTTGAATCTACATGATTACACTTGTTAGAAGTTGTAAGTATATTTTGCAAACAACAGTTGAAACTCCTGGATTTAAAGTATACAGAAAGTGAATGGGAGGGTATTTTGTTGCTCTTTACTTGTTGATAAACTGCTCTCAATGTTACCACCCTTCACACATATATAAGTACCGTAAAGCAAAGGTCACCAGACATATAGAGTTATTGACATTATCCTTTAATCTAGTCTATAATTCATACACCTAATATGACCTTCGGTTTTTATGTAATAAGTGCATTATTTTTTTTTTTAAATGTTCATAATTAAAGGAAATATTTAATTTTCCCTTTTATTTAGTTGTTTAAAAGAAAATAAAAATTGGAGTTGTGTAAGAGTGTGTGTGTGTGTGTGTGTGTATGTGAGTAGGGGAACATTGGAAATCAAACTCTGATGGTAGCAGAAATGTTGTGGTGAAATGAAGAACACAATTTATCAGAAACATTTTCCGTGGTTAGCCTGCTTCATTTTGTGGTCATCGACCGGTTTCGGGCGTTAGCCCCATATTCAAGGATGCGTTTGTCAGACAGTGTGATGACGCAAGACTTGCACAGAGCAAATACAGTTTATGCATTGACTCGAGTCATTTGTTCTGTGCAAGTCTGTGTCATTACACTGTCTGCTAAACGCATCCTGTAGATGGGCTAACGCCCGAAACCAGTCGATGACCACAAAATGAAGCAGGCTAACCACGGAAAATCTCTCTGATGCTTTCCAGCTCTGCGGGAACCAACCACCACAACGAACACAACTTATATTGTACGATTTACCTAGTCAGGAAAAAAGAAGCGAACAGTGATGATGTTGGTAGCGTGTTGTAGAATAGAAATGTTGGCTGATGTGGCTCGCTTGATTAGCAATATGACTGGTTAAAATATTTGCTTATTCTAACAGTAGATTAACTTGTATGGCGAGTCTGGTGAACCTATCAACGTTGATCTTGAGACTTGTTCAATTTTTCTAAGTTTATTTCAGTTAAATGCCCTCAGATTTTCTGCTTTTATCTCAGTTTTACTAACTCTTGGGAAACTAAAAAAAAAACTTCTAGAATAGAGTTTGGCTGTGGAAGTTGATGCACATTCATCAATTCATTGCAATGTGCAGGACAGTATAGTAATGCATGGTTGAAATTTGCTTGCAGCGCCTGTTCTCCGCAGTTGTTGTGTGATAAATTGCTGGCTTGATTTCCATTACAACACCATAATCCATTTAGATACAAGCAGAGTATCTTGCATGAAGGTTTCAGCCAAAGCCCAATTTTCAGAATCCGCATTGATAGGTTAAGAATAGTAACCACATTTCAGCACCCAATAAAAAGAAAGCCTCTTGTAAGAAGCCTTCCCCAGCAATGCAATCTACCGGTCTTAATTGTTATGGTTGGGTCCGCAGAGCTGGAAAATATCTCTGATACCGGTCTTAATATATCTTTAATCTCAAATATTCCTAAGCATTCCCTTGACAGGCTAATATCTGCTCAGTAAGATACGCTACTATTAACCCGAAAGCCCCCAAAGGATCAATGTTTTCCTAGGAAATGGTCTTAAGTAACAGTGATAGACTATATGCCTGTAGTTAGTTTGCGAACTTAAAAGAAAATCGTTGGAGCTGTTGGGAAAAAAAAAAACAATTCAGTAAAATGACACTTCCGGTTGATGGATTTTTTTCCCCGAAACCTTCGTGTCAGATACGAAGTATAGTAGTATCTAAACCGGAACACTAAGTTTTGAGTTTCCAGCATTTTTCTCGTTTTTGAAATATTTTATTCACACACAAACAGACAGAGATATTCGCTAACATCTTTTTCGTACCTTTTTTCGAACTCTGAGGACCTCAAAATATGTATTTTCGTTGAAAAATGAATTTCTAAAATTTTACACTATCACACACTTTCTTTTTTTTCTATGAATAAGAGAAAGTAAGGAATCAAATGGATGCATCATATATATATATATATATATTATTTAAAATGCTCGTAATTTTTTTTTGTTTAAACAAAAGAGTTTTTAGATCCAGTTTATATGATGTTGCACAGTTACATGATCAATTTTTTTTTTTATTTTTTTACTTTTCCTAATATGAAAGTCATAAATAATGTTGTCAGACTTAAGAGTTAAAACAAGTTTTCATCTGACCGAGATCTGTGCCAGCAGCAGTCTTGTCGTCGTCTTTAGGTTTCAGATTTATTTTCTTGCATTCAATTTTTCAATTATGTTCTTTTGAAAAAAAAAAGTTTTAAATATTAATGCACTATTTTTTTTTTTTTAATATTGCATTCATCTTTAATTTTCCAATTTAATATATTGTTTTGGGTGCTACATTCATCTGAGACCAGACAACAGTTTGGTCGCTCATATACTTTTATTTTTTTTTTATCTTAGTGTGGTTTTAATAGCTAAGTAATAAATTTTATTGTTCATAGATATTTGAAACATTTAGTGTCTTAGTATATCCATTATAATCTTATCTATCTCCATTTCTTCCTAAAGAATTTCTAGCTAGTGACTGACCTCATAAATCGAATATCACTCAAAATATTTCGAATCCAGACAGACATTCCAAGATAGAAATGAAACTGTACAAAAACTTCTTATTTTTCTCTATATTTTGAATTTTTATTAAATAATTTATTGCTTTCAATATTTATCAGGTGGAGAGGGTAATCAATATTATAAAAAACCAAAAATAAAGGCGAATATGACATATTAACTCTTTTAAGAATACCATTCACAACTCCATTTTCTTCGTACAAAATTTTCAAAAAAAAAGTGTTATGTCATTTATATATTTTATGTCAAGTTCAAAGAAAAGCTCAGAAGGAGAGAAAAAAATTCTGTAGGAAACACTTACACGACATTCTCTTACTGCAGTTGATTTTTTTCTCTTACTGTTTCCAGTGTTTTTTACTGTCATCAAAAGTAGTGTTTATTAAGGTAGTGTTGGGGGTAAAAGAGAGAGAAGGGGGGGTAGTGTAAGTAGGATAGTGTAGTGAATAGTACCTGATTAGAGTTAGTTAGGAACGGGGTGATCGAATATTGAGTAGCACACCCCGGGAAAAACTTTTTAGTTAGGAGTACGTAGTGTGAAAGTATTTATTGGAATGCGTGTATTTATTGGGATGAATGTGTTAGATTAAGGACTGTAGGGATTAGTAAGCTTTAGGGTTGGGTTAGGTACGGAAGAGCTACCTCACCTGGAATGGCACGGCAAGTCCAAGCGGGTGCCAGGTGGGAGAGGTGAAACTGTAGGAATTACTTGTGATTCCGGGCCTGTGACCATTCTGGGCCTTTAAGCGTTAGGGAGTACCGTCACAATGGTACCACGGGATCGTGAGCCAGCTAGGTGGAGTTTTGTCTTCACGCTCACGTGTTGAGGAAAGGTTTCATGGTGGTTGAGGTTTTGCCTAGGATGATGGTAGTGTCACCGTGCTAGTTGAGAGGTGGGCTGGCTTAAAGTACCTGCGGGTCTAGATACGCCAGCTCATGTTTCTGCTCTCTTCGAACACATGTCATCAAAAGTGCAATGATTTGACCTCGCATTTGTTAAGAATTTCGTTCAAAGTGACCCATCAACAAAAATGATTGGATACTCCTGTTATAATAATTATATAAGGATGTTATGTTTGTCTTGTTTCAATAGTGAATTGTAGTCAGCGAATAACTTTACTCAGGTTATAGCAAAAATTTTACATAAAAAGGGCGGGGGTGGCACCAATTTTGGGTGAAATAATTAACTTATTATTTGCATTTTAACTCGTGCCTTCTTTTGTTTGGGTACTAATAGAGAGTTAAACTCCTGTTAGCGCCCTATTGTCCGTGGAAATTTCCTGTTGTGCACATGTTTTTAAGATGTGAGATATGTATCGCCATTATATTTTCCTTTAAGTTGACTGAAGTACTATGAAGGCCTATGTTTTAAGTTCTCTACAACATTGCTTGTGCTAAACTGGTCTACCAAGATACTATTTTAATCTTACTACAATTTTGTACGCCACATTACTAAGAATTGCTTCAGTTCAAGACTCTATATTGAATAGGAAAGTTGTGACCTCATTTCAGCTGTAACCTACAAATCCTTTGTGAGTGCGAAACACTAGGTAACTTCTTCCTCAATCCTCTCCTGTTTCTATATAATTATTATTATTATTATTATTGTTGTTATTTCTAATCACCCATTTAAGTTACCTGTCTCTTCATAAGTGCGTGAAATCAGGCTACAAGGGAATACATCAATAGTTCAGCCCTCGTTTTGAGTGAACCCTTTTCTGTAGTAAAGGTCTAATCTTCCACTACTGGTAGTCTAGCCTCGTCTGGAGCAGTGCACATTCTATAATTATCATGTTGTACATTTAACAAGGCCATACCATCTACCCAGCTAAACCTTCAACTTTTAATGGTCCTCCAATTCGCCTCTTCTTAAACCAATACCTCATGGGCAATACAGGTAGATGTCACTGTGAAGATTGTCTCTGATCACTGAAAGATGGTTCCTGCCTGTTATACCAACCACGGTTAGGAGGGTTTCTGAAATTCATTCAATATGATGGACGACAATAAAGGATAGATTTTGTTCTTCAATAGTTTGTCTTTTATTTATACCCTTCTTGGATTTCACTAACCCAGCAGTGGGTTATCTTGTATTCTACCACAGTTTATACACAAGGTTCAGATATTTTGTTTGAACCCCTTATTTACTTACCTAAACAAAGGATGTTATAGATATTACAATTGCCGTAAATTATTTCGCTCCGCATTGAATTGTGAACAGAAAAGAAATATCGGAGACATTTTCCGTGGTAGCCTGCTTCATTTTCACATCAGATCATACAAATACAACAAAGTTGACTCAAATTACGCCAATCACCTAAAAACCAACAAACACAAACCCGATGACATAACGACCACGATGAAACTAATACACTCTGGCCACAAAGGACGACGACTTGACATAGTAGAACAACTCGAAATATATAAACGAAAAACACAAAACTTAATAAATGAACAAAGTTTGCTAGTGAACCATTATTCAGAACACTCTTCCCACAATAGCAACAGAAACACAACTACACACGCAACAAATAGTTCTTAAATAGATTTTAAGTTTAGGTTTAGTTTTAAATCTACTATGTACATATAACTTTACTAGTTTAGATATATATATATTTAAAAAAAAAAAGAAAAAAAAAGTGCGTATTTGGATGATGTATGTGAGTGATGATGTGACATGGTTTGTGGGATGCATAATAAAAAACTTAATTATATAAGAAAACATAATTAGGTATACATGCTTGCTAGCATGTGAGGGTGCGTGAAAAAGAGAAAGAATGACTGGAATTTCTTAATTCTTTGGAACTGGAAAACTTAACTTAATTATATAAAAAATCGTCCAGTTTTAAACGAATGAATGAATTTTAAAAATGTTAGTTTAATCGTTGTTTAATTTTATTTAGATTTATTTTGTGTATCTTATTTTTTATTTTTGTATATTCTTAATATTTTGGTTAGTTAATTGTGAAATAAGTCTCCCTCCAACAACAGAGTTTAAAGATTAGACCCCCGCGTCCACTGTAAGAAAAGAATTTGCCCTTTAACAACCCAAACACGTGTTTTCCCACCGATCTGGCACATCCCTTTACCTAGTTTAAGAGTTTAGTATTTTAAACATACACCTCAGTTAGTGTGAAACTAAGTCTCTGTACGAGTCTGTGTTGGCACACTGTCTGAAAAGCGCATCCTGAAGATGGGCGAACGCCCGAAACCGGTCGATGACCACAAAAATCCGGAAAATGTCTGTGATGCTTTCCAGCTCTGCGGAACCAACCACCACAACAGAAAGGAAATAGATTCCAATTTATTCATGATTGCTAAAACTATTTACTAATAAAAACGCCTAGTTCATTAAAACGTCATGCAATTCGTCTTATTTTGTGAGAATCAATATCTATCGTCCGATATAAAACTTCTTTAGACTGAAAATAGAGACATAGAAATAACTGTATATAATAAAAATACTTAACGAAGACATTGTAATTTTTAGTACAGTACCCTTTAAAGTATAAGAGTTACTCCCTTTTTATGTTTATGATATAACCTGTGACATTTATAAGTATAATAAATATGATAGAAATTATAGCTTTACATTTATTTATATAGATAAAATTATCTTATATTCATAAAGTGAAGTTAATCGATACAAAAATAAAGAATCTATTGAAGAATAAATTTTATATTCGTACTATTTATAAAAAAAAAATAAAGTCCTGAAATTTTTTTTTTTTTTTTTAATTTTATCAGTGAATAATGAACCTTTCTACCAGTTTAACATTAACACCCCACTCTCTCAACACTCTCTTATTCCAGTTTTCAAAATTCTAATTGATAAATTTTATAGATAATGTAGCAAATTCAATGAAATTTTTCGAAAACTGAAAAAAAAAAAAAACTGTTCAGTAAAAAACACACTTCCGCTTTACTAATTTTCTTGGGATTCGGAATTTCGGTAATCTATTTTATTTCTAATTTATTTTGTTTAGTTGGTAGAATTGTGTAATCAACTATGATAGTACTTTTAAAGGAAACATAACCTCGCCCTTATCCCTAAAAGCTCCCTTAAATGACACAGACCAGGAGAAATGTTTCCAATAAAAGTTGTAACTCTTTCTATGTGTAGTACACATGCTTAGTTTAAATAAAATCGTTGGAGCTGTTTTAGAGAAAAATAGCAGGAGAACTGAAAAATACATTTCAGTAAAAACCGCATTTCCAATCATTCGATTTACTTCAAAGTCGGAATTTCAACAACAATTTTATTCTAATTAATATTATTTAGATGATAGAATTGAATAGTAAACTGAAATAACACTTTAGAGGAAAACCTAACCCCAACCTACCCCAGCAAAAGTGCTCTTAAATGACCTTACCTTGAGAAATGTTTCAAATAAAAGTTGTAGATCTCTGTATATGTAGTTCATATATCAAGTTTGAAGAAATTTGTTGGAGCTATTTTTGAGAAAATTGCAAGAAAATGAAAAAAAGCAAAACATTCAGTACAGTGGTACTTCCGGTTGAGAAACTTTGATAGATGACCGAGACCTACTGTCGGATCCCATGGTGATACCTAAACGGAATATCAAGTTTGAACTTTCTGCGATTTTTTGTTTTTGAGCTATAATACACAAACACACAGATAATTTTCTGAAAACCGATTTTTTTTGGATTCAGGAGACCTCAAAACGTGTATTTCCGGTGAAAACTCAATATCGAAAATTTGACAAAGAGTAAGAGAAAGTAAAAAAAAAAAATCTGGTGTGAAACACTCACACAACTTTCTCTTACTCCAGTACTCAAAATTATAATTGACAAATTTTATAGTTAGTGTACCAAATTTAATGAAATTCGTCGAAAAGTGAAAACACTGTCCAGTAAAACTGTCCGGTTTACTAATTTCCTTGAAACTCGGAATTTGGGTCATATATTACTTTCTAGTTATTTCAATTTGGATGACAGAATTGTATAATCAACTGTGATAGCATTTTAAAGAAAAACATAACCCCCCTCCCCCAAAAGTCCCCTTAAATGAATTTATCAGGGGAAAAGTTTCAAATAAAAGTTGTAGCTCTTTATATGTATAGTTAACAACGCTGGTTTAAAGAAAATCGTTGGAGCCATTTCGAGAAAATACCAGAAAACTGGAAATTATATTTCAGTAAAAACGCACTTCCGGTTATCTATTTTTTTTTCAAACTCGGAATTTTTTCAACAACAATTTAATTCTAATTACATATTTAGTGACAGATTGTCTAATAACGAAACAGCAGTTAATATGACACCTAACCCCACCCCCTCCCCAGAAGTGCCCTTAAATGAATTTTTCTGGAGAAATGTTTCAAATAACAGTTGTAGCTCTTTGTATGTGTAGTTGATATACCAAGTTTAAAGAAAATCTTCGGAGCCATTTTTGAGAAAATTGCAAAAACGTAAAAAAAACAACTAGTAAAGTGTACTTCCGGTTGAGGAATATTGACACATAAAGCACCGTCAGATCCCATGCTGATACCTAAACGTAATATCAAGTTTGAACTTTCTACGATTTTTTGTTTTTGAGCTATGCTGTTCGCATACATACACACACGCAGACACACACACACACACACACACACACACAGACCATTTGCTATAAACCACTTTTTTGGACTCAGGGGACCTCAAAAAGGGATATTTCCGGTGAAAACTCGATATCGAAAATTTCACACGATTACAATACTTCCTCTTACTAGGAGTAAGAGAAAGTAAAAAGAAAAAAAAAAGATTACTAGAAAAATTATATATATTTTTTTTTTTTGTAACCCTAATCTTATCCGATGAAACAAAAAAATTTCCAATGTTTCGTCTCGGGGCTAGCGCACTCGCATTTTATGCGAAAAATTGTGGGGGGGGGGGTGGATCAATATTATACTAAAGCGGAAATAAAGCCAAATGTGACGTATCACTCAATTTTCTTCGAAAAAAATTTTAAACAAAAGTGATAAGTTAATTTATACATTTTATGCCAAGTTCAAAGAAACGTTCAAAAGAAGAAAAAAAATCTGTGTGAAACACTCACACGACTTTCTTCCTTTCAAAGGGCTTTTTCCTTTGAAAACCCATTACTGTAAGTGAAAAAAAAAACACGTAAAAAATGGGCAATTACTGTTTGCAACAGACCTGGTTGCTAATGTTGTCAGAATCACTGCACGTTGACCACACCTTCCATTAAAAATTGCCATTTGCACGTCTAGTTTCTCCATGGACTTATTGCATCAAGGATAAGCAGAAATAATAGTTATAGTAATAACAATAATTTTTTTTTTTTTTTTTTTGGGGGGGTGGTGAAATGCATTTACGCACGCAGCCGTGCCGGACTCCCGGAGACTACCGGCTAAAACACCCACCCCCCTCTGCTTGGACCTAGCCTGGATTCGCCGATTCCAGCACTACATCAGGCTAGGCCTCTGTCTTATCCCCCTAGGGGTTCCTCTTTTCCAACTCCTCCAGATCCTGCTTCTTTCTGATAAGAATTCCCCTCACGTATGCCGCGGTGTGACGCCAGCTGGTCACACTGGATAGCATCGTCTTTACCAGCGTGTCTGGAGTCTGCCGTCCTATCACCTCCTCCAGGTCCCACCTCGAACGCTGCCACCGGTCACACGCGAAAAAGGTGTGCGAGGCATCATCTTTACACCCCGGGCAATAGAGGCACTCCTCCTCCTCAGCCTTCCCCATCCTCTTCAGGTACGCCCTGAAGTATCCATGACCGCTCAGGAGTTGGGTGAGATAGAAGTCTACCTCACCGTGCGGCCTTCTCACCCATTCCTCAACTCCCTTAATCAGCCTGGCTGTCCATCGACCCCGATGATCGTCCTCCCAGGAAGCCTGCCAATTTTGGAAGGTTCTTTTTCTTTCTTCCCTGGCTAGAGTTTCTTTTCTTCCTTCTGCCCTCTTCCCTACAGTCTTTTACGTTCCCCTGCAAGGAATGCAATCGGGATCACTCCAGCAATGACCATAATTGCTGGTTCGGACACGGTGCGGTACGCAGACGCAATCCTTAATGCACCCAGCCTCTGTACCCTCGCTAATCTTTTTCTATACGCCTCCTTGTTGAGTGCACCTGCCCACACTTCGGCTCCATAGAGCAGTATTGAGTGGGTCACGCTCAGTATTGAGCCATCAACCGGCTCAATGCAGCCTTATCCGCTGCATACTGAATTTGGTTGCCAAAGCTCAACTTTCTATCGATGACTAATCCCAAATATGTTGCGGTATCCTTAGAAGTCACGGCTACCTCTCCAACGCACCATGAGAAACTCGTGGGGATCCTCTTTTTCGTCAAAACCACGATTTCTGTCTTGGACAGTGCCAACGACAATGCTTGGCCATCCATAGTAATAGTAATAATAATAATAATAATAATAATAATAATAAATCTGGTGTGCAATGTACATAATTTTAATTTATTTATTTATTTATAAGGTTTATTTACCTGTCTATATACACTGAAAAATACGTAAAAATACTGCCTCTGAAATATAAGTAGGCCAAATTCTTATTAAAAGACGACAAAATCGTATATTATATTGAAATGATACTTTAAAGGACAGTCTAACGTCACTCATCCCCTCTAGAATCCTTAAATAATGAACTTTTCCTGATGTACTAGGGTTTAATGAAAATCGTTGGATTCATTTTGGAGAGATTCATAAAAATACTGAAAAATAAATTCATTAAAGCCGGGACTTCCTATAGACTAATTTTAGACCAAAACTTTATTAGTCATCTCCACTGGTAACCACCTAGACCATATATTAAAGTTTGAACTTTCTGTGATTTTTTTTCCAATTGTAGAGTTTTAACGACCACATACACGCATACAGAGAAGAATGTCCAAAAACCACATCTTCTTCTTCTTCTTCATCTTCTTTCTGGACTTGTGCGACATCAGAATATGCAGAATATTTTCTCGGTGAAAACTCAATTTGGAAAACTTGACATGAACGCCAATACACATCTTAAAACAAAAAAAAAAGGAAATAATCATATTAATAAAAATTGTTTTTCCTGGCATTTAGAAGATCTTACGATCTTGTCAAATTTTTCGAAATTAAGTTCATCGGAAATGTAGGTTTTGAATAGCATCCTCAGCTCCAAAAAAAAAAAATATATATATTTAGATAAAGATCACTATATGTACTCACGCGTTGGTCTTATTATTATTATCAAAACGGGTGCCCAAAAGGCGCGGGACCTAAGCCTATGTGGCTCTTAACCCCCCGATACCCCCCGTAACCCCTTAATTAATCTCCCCCGGTAACTTGCCGGTTAATCTGCAATATCTCAAGATATCCCCAAACTCCAACTCGCCCAGGCAATCCTGCGAGAGTGGTGTCCTCCCAAATATACGAAACCTAGTTCCAGCGAAACGGGGACACTGACATAGGTAGTGATACACCGTTTCCCTAACTCCGTCATCACAATTCTGACAAATGGGACTCCGCGTCCTCCCTATGTTAAACAAGTGACTGTGCACCCAAGTGTGTCCAGTCACTATTCCTACCAAGGTCCTCAAAACCCGTCCTACTAAGAGACAGGAGATACTCCGAGATTCCCTGCTTGCTTGCCTTTATAAATCTTTTAGCTTGGAGGCAACCCTGCGTGTCCCCCCAGCGTTTCTCCAAAGCTCTCGTCTCCCAAAGTCTAATCTGTTTGTCGCGAAACGTCTTTGTAACGGCCAGGGCTGCTGGTCCCACGCGTGGTCTAGTGGCTAGCGGCACTCGCCTTATGCGAGAAAATAGGGTTGATTCCCGTAGAAGGCAAAGTCGGTTGTTGACACAGATCGTGAAAAAAGTGGGAGTACAGGTAGTAGCGCCCTAGTTAGCGAAGGCTGGAACTAAACGGCGTGGGAACTACGGCGTGGGAACTACGGCGTGCTTACCACACGCCCCCCTACTCAAATCGCCGTCTGGCAAGCTTCATGGGATGTTGCACCATAGGAGGAAGGGATGCATAAATATGCATGTACGAAAAATCAAAAATCACTATTACAAACAGGATATTTGGTTGAGAAATTTTAATGCATTCAAAATACAAAACTGACCGTCAACAGAAAAGAAAAAAAAATGACTTCAGATTCTGAATTCGAATAAAATCTTTAACTCAAAAAGTGTAAAATACACTTGGAAGTATTTCTGTTTTTATTTTTTCCAAATTTTCTTGAAAATTCTTCCAAGGATTTTGTTAAAAATTTTGAATACTAATTACACATTTATTATAAACCAATCAATTTTATGTGAAATATTTTTCTAGTTAAATTAACTCCAAAAAAGGTTGATTATCTGGGATGCTGCGATATTCTCTCTCTCTCAAGAACCTTTTAGTCACACCTTCAGTTGCATTATATTAAAGTCACATAAATAATTTGTGCAAATTCCAAATTAGGAGATAATTTCTGAAAGAAATGTGAATGCAATTAAAATTTGTGAGATTGTTCCATATTCTTTTTTTTAAAAAAAAAATAGAGTGCAATTAAAAAATAATAATTATATATAAATATATTATATATCCCTATATATAAATATTTCACATACCAGTGAGTTTATACACCTTTATGGAGTCGAAGAGAGAAAACTAAGTTAATTTGATTAGTCCAAGGTTAAGGAGTTGAGATCGTTAGATAAAGCCTGAAGTATTTCATACGTTTCCATGCTTCTCTAACAGAATGTGCATCAGTGATTTAGAGAAAACAGCGTTACACAAGTTATGAACCTCACTTCCAATTATACATATGTATATGTGCTAACTTTGTTTCAAACTACTATAACCTTTTGTTTACATCTCACTGATTCTCTCTAGAGAATTTTCAATTTGCATTAGATAACTCTTTACATGCGCAGACATATAATATCAAGCCTACTATTAATTTATTCTGTTATTAAATTTATCGATCCTAATTTAATTCATTATAATTTTGCTAATAGTTTTTTAATTGATTACAATTGATCAATTGTACTTAAACGGATAGCCTGGCTGCGTTGAAGATACTGAGTTCTTGTATCCCCACCTTCAGAATGTTCTAGAAGACTGGAAGAGCTATCTTCTTTCAAAGGTTTTCTTATAGTCTGGGAACACGTACGAGTATATCGATATCTCGATGGAGTAATCATCATTGGATGCAGGATGAATCGTGGTGAAATGAAATCACACAAACTGACACTTTATATTTTGGAGTAACTGGAATAAGAAGCTGGAAATCTGAGTGCTTAAGCAAGTTGTCAGATAAACTTTGAAGTCGCAAGAACAGTTATACTAACACTTGGAGACGTCTAAACAAATTCCAAGAAGGAAATAGATCCAATCTACGGTGATTGTCAACAAAACTCTTAAGAGTGTTTCAACTGCTTGTAACAGCAATCATCAGCCTCAACTTACTCTCTGCCAAAGATACCTTACAAAGTACTTGGCGCTTGGCTTGGCTTGTAAAGATACAAAGTATTTGGCGTTACTAATGAGGAGTGCTTATAGAGGTTAGAGTCAACGAACGAAGAGTGATGATATTGGCGATGACGTAGAATGGTAGCGTTGGTTGATTTGAGCTGCCTGAAGAGCGATGTGGCTAGTTAGAACTCTTGCTTTTTCTAATAGTCTATAATCTTTTTCTAACATAATATAGGAGGGAAGGGATTAGCTCAGTGGTAGCGCGCTGGACTAGTAACGCGGAGATCACGGGTTCGAATCCAGCCGTGCTGCCCTTAGATGTTCTCTTCCTAGGAGCCCCTACAGCTCACTGTCCGGTGATGGACAGTGTTGTCTGTAACGGGAGAACACTGTCCGGAGGCCGGCAGTGCACTGAGAAGGCGCCGGGCGCAAATGACCACAGATGTTGAGACGCCTTAAATTAAAAAAAAAAAAATAACATAATATAGTCTAGTTTGTTGTACCATGAGCCTTGCCAGGATCTAGACTCATAAAACCATCTATCCAACTGTTACGTCATCCGTCCATAGCTATGTTACTCATCACGTCATATGAGGCGTAAGCATCTCCCTACCACAAGCTATTCCAATTCACTATCGTTGGGAAGATCCTCAAACTCTAGGATTTCTGGAGTTCTGAAGGAGAGGTTGGCGAATTTTCAAGAAGCATATATAACGGCTAGCTAGACTCTAAATACAGTCTATAGTTCAGATTAAATTCAAACATTCAATCTATAATTGCACACAGTCGAGTTAGTGTTCAAGAAAGCATCATTAAGTCAACCACTTTGCCAGTGCACTCTTTCATTTCTATTCTTTCAATACAGGAATTTCTATGGACTTTGCATACTCAGTCCTGTAAAGTCGTTACAATACTTTGTTTCTCAGTCAATGTACTTTGCTCTTCTACATTTTACATTGTTCAAAGCCACAACACTTGGTGAAGAAGATTCTCTATTCTGTAAAGGTGCCTTTGGCAGAGAGTGAATTGAGCCTGATGATTGCTGTAAGATGCAGTGGAAATACTCTTAAGAGTGTTGTTGAGGATCTCCGTAGATTGGATCTGTTTCCTTCTTTTTTTTAATTTTATTTAAGGCGTCTCAACATCTGTGGTCATTTGCACCCGGAGCCTTCTCAGGCACTGCTAGCCTCCGGACAGTGTTCTCCTGTTACAGACAACACTGTCCATCACCGGACAGTGAGCTGTAGGGGCTCCTAGGAAGAGAAAATCTAAGGGTAGCACGGCTGCATTCGAACCAGTGATCTCCGCGTTGCTAGTCCAGCGCGCTACCACTGAGCTAATCCCTTCCCTGTTTCCTTCTTGCTAGCTTGATTAGACTTAACCGTGAAAAGCATTCATTAGGTAAAGTGGTACTTAGATTAAGGGAATTTGACCGATAGTTCCTCCTCTGTTACTGTGTGATAACCAAACGGAATTTAAATTTGATCATTTTACCATTTTTCATTTTTGTGCTACTTTTTTTGGGAGGTTCAGAGAAAGTAAAAGTTTGAAATTTTGGGTGGGAGAAAGTAAAAGAAAATTGCAATTATTATGCACAGAATTATTATAAATGTTTTATTTGTACATAATATTATTAATTAAAACTAGTTAAACCAAACCGTATTTTGAAATGACTCTATCTGAGAAATGAATTTATTAACACAGTTTATGTTTTAAGGGTCTTTTTAATTATAACTTGTATATAAATAAATGTTTAATTAGTTTCGCTATGAATAATTACATAATTCAATTAACTTCTTGTATTACATTTAATGTCACCCTAGTACACGCCATTCTAAGGGATAGACAAATGGCGAGAGTATAGTGAAGTCATATAACTTAAAGGGTTCTCTACCTTAGTAGTACCCGTCTTGGCCTTTTTAGTAATTAATACGCTGGCATCTTAACTCCTTCATTCCTTTAACATTAATCTTTATGAGTCAGGCCTAAGCTGCTATATACTTCATATCTTATTTTCACTTCCATTTATCAAGGCTAAAGTCTTATTTTGCTGCTATGTAAATTAGCGTTCCTTTTGATTTATAATCTTATTGATTGATTACTGCATCAATTCGTAATAATTAAAAATTATTTTATCTCTGTTTAATATTATACACCAATATATATGTAATAAAATAATGAGATGATTTGCAACTACTAGGGTTATTAAACCTTTAAGAGAAAGATTTCTTTTTAACTCTGACAAGGACAAAATAATGACATACTCTTTAACGAAAAGTGGACAGCCAACCGATCTGACATTAAAACTGCATCCTAGAAACAGTAACCTCAGACAAAACTGCGAATTCTGCAATTTAGAAAGGGTGGAATCTATAAGGTACTTAGGTGTTCTTATAGACAGTAACTTCAAATGGGACTTTCATTTGAGGAATTTGACAGCTAGAGTAAGGAAATCTATATATATTTTTATGAGACTCCGAAACATCCTGCCTCTCCGGATCTTGAGATCTGTGTATTTTGCTCTTATGTAGTCCATTATATTGTACGGTTTGGTGGCCTGGGGTGGTGAGTATAGGGCTGCTCTAAATCCCCTAATTAAAACTCAAAAGACTATTTGCGAACTATCTTTAAAAAAAAAAATCTGGTGTCAAACACTCACACAACTTTCTCTTACTCCTATTCTCAAAATTATAATTGACAAAGGCTTGGGTACCAAATATAACGAAATTCGTCGAAAACAGAAAAAGTGTTCAGTAAAAGCGCACTTCCGCTTACTAATTTTCTTAAAACTTGAAATTTTGGCCATCCATTTATTTCTAATTATTATTGTTTGGATGATTAGAATATATAATCAACTATGATACCACTTTAGAGGAAGCTGCACCCCACCCCATCCCCTAAAAGTGCCCTTAAATAAAATTTTCCCAGAGCAATGTTTAAATAAAAAGTGTAGTGATAGTATATGTAGTTGATATAACAAAGTTTGAAGAAGGATCGTTGGAGCCATTTTTGAGAAGATCGCAAAAACGTAAAAAAAAACAAACAAGTAAAGTGGTACTTCCGGTTGAGGAATTTTGGCAGATGACCCACTGTCGGATCCCATGGTGATAACTAAACGGAATATCACGTTTGAACTTTCTACGATTTTCCGTTTTTGAGCTATGCTGTTCACATACATACACACACTCACACACAACACACAGACCATTTGCTAAAAACCACTTTTTTTGACTCAGGGGACATCAAAACGAATATTTCCGGTGAAAAGTTGATATCGAAAATTTGACACGATTACAATACTTCATCTTACTAGGAGTAAGAGAAAGTAAAAAGAATTGACCATAATAAACCACTTTTTACACGATTAAACGTACTTGACCTTAAGCATCTATACGTGAGGCCGGCTATCCTTCAAGAAGTGAAAAAAAGGAAGGATTGGACTAGTAGAGCACTCCTTTGTCCCTCGATCTAGGGAGGATTTTGTGACGCTGGTACCTTTTTCAAACACTGCTTTAATGCACAGTTCTTACTGTATTCGGGGAGAGCGGTTTTTTTTTAACGCCCTACCAAAAGAACTTAAGATAATTCATTCAAAGGAATTTTAAAATGCATCTAACCAGTTATCTAACGACAACTACTGGCTTTGACTTTCGATTGATGTCTCGGTGATTGGGACCAGGAGGGGAGGTATTCTAGTGTTGTAGAATGAATAAGGGAAATAGATGGTGGACTCGTAATTTTAAAAGGTATAAAATATAAAATATTCATCACGTTTCTGTTAACATATATTTCTGTTTCATGTATATTTATATAAATTGCATACTCTAGCAAAAAAAATAAATAAAAAAAAATGGTTTTGAAATAATTTGTATGAATGTTTTATAAATAAAAGCATTTTGTAATTGTGCGAGCGTGTACAAACAGTGTATATGCCTATATTAATATGTCATAAATGGGTTGAGAGGGGCTCCTGCTTCCATGCACTGGAATCTGTCCCTTATGGAAGTAGAAATTTCCACTAGATTTTTTTTGTTTTTACTTTCTCTTACTCCTAGTAAGAGGAAGTATTGTAATCGTGTCAATTTTCGATATTGAGTTTTCACCGGAAATATCCGTTTTGAGGTCCCCTGAGTCCAAACAAGTGGTTTTTAGCAAATGGTCTGTGTGTGTGTGAACAGCATAGCTCAAAACGAAAAATCGTAGAAAATTGAAACTTGATATTCCGTTTAAGTATCACCATGGGATCTGACTGAGCGTTATTTGTTAAAATTGCTCAACCGGAAGTACCACTTTACTAGTTGTTTTTTTTGCGATTTTCTCAGAAATAGCTCCGACGATTTTCTTTAAACTTGCAATATCAACTACACATACAAAGAGTTACAACTTTTATTTAAAACATTTCTCCGGGCAAAATTCATTTAATGGCACTTCTGGTGAAGGGGTGGGGTTAGGTTTTCATCTTAACTATTTCAGTTTAGCTTAGCTATTTCAGTTTATTAGACAATTCTCTCAACTAAATAGTATTAATTACAATTAAATATATTGTTGAAATTCCGAGTTTGAAACAAAAAATCGGATAACCGGAAGTGCGTTTGTTTTAACATTTTACTAAATGTTTTTTTTTTCACTATTTCGCGATTTTCTCAAAAATGGCTCCGACGATTTTCTTGAAACTTCTTGCTATAAACTAAACATGCAAAGATATATATATATCTCTTATTTAAAACATTTCTCTGGGAAAATTCATTTAAGGGCACTTTTAGGGGAGGGGTGGGATGTTACAGCTTCCTCTAAAGTGGTATCATAATTGATTATACAATTCTATCATCCAAATAAAAATTAATTAGAAATAAATAGATTAGCCAAAATTCCAAGTTTTTAAGATAGTGGTAGGGGGTAGGGGGAATTAGTTTATGCGTTTGTTGTATGTCTAATTTGTGTGTAGGTTTGTATTTCATTCATGATTATGATTATAGTTGTTTAATAATATAAATGTGCGATTGAAATAAGATTATTGTAATAGTTCTACAACATGTAATAGTTTAAAGATATAATAAAGAAAAAAAGTTAAGCTCCGATCAAGGATCAAGGATTGAAACGTTAGCATAGAAGAAGTTTTTTTTCTGACCTATAACCAAAAAAAAAAAAACATACTATCAGTTGTATCAGTATAATGTAAACGAGGACAAAATACCAAACATAGGACATGTAAGTAATTTACGTGTATATATTCAGATTTAAGTAGTATAAGAATTTTGAAGAAAAATCGTTAGACCCATTTTTTTGAGAAAATCGCAAAAAAATTGAAAATAAAAAAAAATTCAATAAAATCAAATTTGTGGTTGACGAATTTTAAACAAAAGTTTGTTTCACATGAGATACCTGATCGGACTTGCTGCGATCTTACAAACAAACAGATAATTCGCTAAAAAAATTTCTTTCGTATCCAAGGAACCTTAAAACATATACTTCCGGTGAAAGTATAATTTCGAAAATATGTCACAATAGCAATACTTCCGGTTACCAGCAGTAAAAGAGAGTAAACATTGTGTTCCCTTTTTCACTAAGCGAATATCCTCTAGTCAGGCCTGTCAGTTATAAATTCATGCACTGACTTAAAATTCCACTAACATACAAAGAAAATGTGCAAAAATTTAAACAAATATACATGTGTATTTAATAATTTAATGTTGATAAAATTATATTCAAGCACATAGAAGCCCCATTGCTTTCAATATTGCAGCTAGGGTATCAGCAGTATAGTTTGGCTTCAATCGATACATTTCTTAACTTGAAATCAATATTAGATAAAATATATTGCGACGGATATAATGTAGGTTTTTACCTATTTATTATAATTTTGTTTTTTTTTCCCCATTAGTGTTAATTAATATATATTTTTGAAATTACTAAAATTATTATCTAGGCTAGGATTGTGTAGAGTGGAAATGTGTTTTTGGGTGGAAACTATAAAAAGTTATCATTGGTCATTTACGTACTTATTTATTGCTTGGCTCTGAAGAAGACTTGTCTCAATGAACTTCAGTTATTTCATGTCGGTTCACAGCGTTTGTATTTGGTTTTGATTCGTTTTATTTTGTAACTGCGATATCTTTTTGTCTTCGGTACTCACTCTTCTAGGAATTCTATCTTCTAGGCCTTAGTTTCGTATTTCGATTCCATCGTAGTCTTCGACATCTTCATCATGGAAAAAAAGAATTTAATTATATATGCATGTATATTTTCGATACTTTGAATTCAATTCCGATCATTGAATAACATCTGTAAATTCTTCGAAGATATTTTCTTTCTAACAAAAATAACAAAATTCTAATGGTTGTGTAATGTAATGGTGTGATGTGTACTTGTAGTGGCTTGAGCGGTTTTGTAAAAGGGCTTGCATGAATGTTTGAGATAGAGATAGAAGTATTAAGAATATAATCAAGAAATCACCACTGTTAACAATAAAAATATATTCTTTCAAAATAATAACTACAAGTAACTTGATATTATAAACTTATTAATATATTGTGAAACTGCCACTGATATTTAGAGAGCGATTCCTGAAGGAGTGTTCTGGCTTTGGAAGCAGAATACAGACTTCGTTGTTTGAAAGCAGAAGCTAGACTTGTATTCTTTGAAAGCTGAAGGCAGACTATTTTAAGGAATTCTCTAGCGGGGGAATTTTCTTTTACAAAAGAATTAACCCAACGGAATTTCTGTGCCTTTGTTTTCCCAATAGCAATGACCTAGATTTAATATACCTGACACTAAAATACACTCTTTTTGAAGGTAAATTCACAGCACTAAGATAATTATAAAATATTAACAAAATACTATTTTGGTTACTATAAAATATTCTAAACTCTAAACTATTATTTTTCATTGCTTTCTTCCTCTACAGTTGATTACGAATTGTACTTCGATACTTTCGATACTTTGATTTCACTTCCGATCATTGAATAACATCTGTAAATTCTTCGAAGATATTTTCTTTCTAACAAAAATAACAAAATTCTAATGGTTGATTACGAATTGTACCAAAAATCATCTCTTTTTTTTATATAAAGGCATTTTGATCTGAATAATCTCGGTCCTGTTCCAGTTACCTGGTCTTGATTTCAATCAAGATTTCGTTTTGAAGGTGATCATTGTGTCTAATAAAATCTAGGTATTTAGTCATTATGGTTACGTCGGGCTGACTAACAGAATTCATTAAATTAATTTATCAACTTAAACAAAACAAAAAATGTATGATATATCACCTATGATTTTTCATCACGCTTTTCTCAATTTCCAGACGACAGATTTTCTTCAAATTTGTAACACTAATAAATACTTATTTGTTGGAGCATTTTTTTTTTTAAATTCATTGAAAGATATTTTAGTTTTCCCTGATATTGACTTAGTCATCGTGCCAGATTCGCTAGAGTTTTTTTTTTTTTTTGAGGGGGACTAATGCACTGCAACCTTACGATCTATTGTGCTATGCCCGAGTGCTGCAGGCTGCCCACAGACCCAAGCAGATGTCCCAGGCGAACATCGTCTCTGTAGCAACTCCATCAGGTTAAGATCCTTAAGGAATCCTAATAAACTGACGGGCTCTAGGGAGGGTATATTCCCCTCCTCCATTTGATAACTACCCAGGTTCTTAGATCTTCTCTGAGTGACAACCTCGCAGTCCATTAGGAGATGCAATGGAGTTTCCTTCATCTCCCCAAAGAATCTGTATGTGCTGTCACTTTCCAAACCTAGCTACGTCCAAAACTCGGAGTCGACAATGCACCGTGAGGAAACCCATAAGAACGCGGAATTTGTTCTTATTCAGGCCGATGCAGGCCTCCGTTCTCCGTTGGTTATAATTTCTCAGGCAGAGATCTTGGCCTGCCGCAGTACGGGGAGGGAGTTCCAGAGTTGAGACCTCTTTGCCTCCTCCTCCTCCTTCCTTAGTTCTTCCAAGAAAAACTGGTCAATGACTCTATAAAAAGGTTCAGGCCCTAGAAGCGGGGTCGCAGCACATCCTCTAGAGATACTCAAAGGGAATATCAAATTTAAGATCAGCGATTATTCATTTTACTCGTACATACAAACACTCACCAGTTTCTAAAAACAACTTTTTCTTATCTAGATTGCCTGAAAAACGTCTATCTCTACTAATAACTTAATAAAGGAAATTTATTAAAGACCCAATACTTCCTCTTCAATAAAATAACAATAAGACGAGAACACAGTTTGTTTACCAGATATGATTCGATCGAATTTAAATGCCTTTTCCTCCCTAAAGTTTCTTAAATTCCTTAAAGCACCTTGCCTGATTTATTTTACGATGGGATTTCAGCCGCCAGAAATCTCTATTCTTGGCAATGTTCTTGCCACTTCCACTTCCTGAAGCCAAAATTAAAGAAAATAAGTAAATGTTGAAAGTTATGTTTACTGGACTACTATCAAGAAATTCTAATTAGGGGAAGATCCGTCACAAAATGAAACAGGATATCACCGAAAATAATTATAAAAACAAAAAAGGAATGTCGTGAAACAAATTATTCAGCACTAAAAGGAGCTGCAATTCCCATCGGGCGAACTGTGTGGTTCCTAAGAGGCCTTTCCTGGATTACCGAAAACTATCCTTAAGCCCTCTAAACTCACCCAACACAAAGAGTCAGCTATTTGGTTTTAGTGTACCCATAGGCAAACTTAGCTCAACATTACATACCATTACTCATATTTACATATTTTATAATTTATATACGGACTACATTCATATGTATAAGCACTGAAACTCGAGGGAGCAACAAAATGTCTTTTAATTTACTGTGAAGTAACTCTTTTTAAAATAAAATAATTAACATTTAAAACTAACTCTGGTCCAAAAGCCCATGATGCCCCAAGCCTTGCCAGGCGGCATTTCTTTTATGACGGCCTATTGTAATCATGCCGCCGTTCCCATTACCTAACATTTTTTTCTCGACATCGTGTGTACTTCATGGGAATCGGATCCTGATTGTCGTAACAAAGTTGGCAAACTTCATCCCAGTCGTCCTCCTTGGATTAGGGTGGACGATCATAGAATAGTCCATGTGACCCAGTTTGAGAACTGGGCGTGCTGCTGGATTGGAAGCTTTCTTTTAAGCCTCATATTCAGTGGGTTACCTCCAGATACCTCAACATGTACCGGGGAATAAAAAGAGTAGCCCGTGGTGAGTGGGGGCTGAAGACTGGTGTGGCCTTAATCATTTACAGGGGCGTAATAGAGAATGTCGCAGCGTACGCAGCTGCCTGTTGGACTAATAAGCTTGACATGCAGTCGTACAGCTTCACTCTGCTGCGAATGCAAAGAGCCATTTTGTGCTCAGCAACAACAAGGGCCTATGCGACATCATCCACGGTCTCATTACCGGTGGTCACTGGTGTGTTGCCGCTTGATCTCCTTGTAGAGATAAGAGTCCTTACCCATAAGTATAAAAAAGGGGTAATGATTGTCCTTGATGGTGAGGAACTGCCCAGTCAGACGCCTCCTGCACTTGCAAGGAAAAGATCCGAGAGTACGAGATTAGGAAGTGGGCAAAGACGCTGGGATGAGGCAGAGACCATCGCATACGAGTTCTTCCCAAATCTGCATCATAGACTGTCGATTCGATGGCTGGAGCTATCCCAAACCGTAGCGCAATATTTCACGGGCCATGGGGATTTCAATTCTAAGCTCCATGAGCTGGGTTTGAAAGATTCCCCGAATTGCGAATGCGGTGAACGGGACCACAGTATCACGTTCTCTTCCGATGTTCTCTTCTCGACGAGGCAAGGATCCATATGGAATTCAAGCTGAAAAGGAGGGGAGAGAACTGGCCGGGAGATTGTAAAGAGTTAATGAGAAAGTGCTAACAATTTTAAAGACTTTGTTTAGTTTGCTCGTGAAGTAGCGATAATGCGCCAGATAAACGGATAGTAGAGGTCCTGCCTCCACGTGGCAGGATGGAAACTTGCCTGCTATGTAGGCAAGGCTAAGAACCATGGGCACCGTTTTGGCGCTATGCGCTAGGTACGGTGGCTAAGAGTGTGCTCAATTTTGAATTTTGAATTTGTGTCGCAACAAAGGTAGTCTAGCCCGGCGCACTTCTGTCTCCGCACTCACGAGCTGAGGAAAGGTTTCGTGGTGATCGCACCTTCGCATTTGGATGGTAGAGTCCTGTACTTTCTATTGTTGGGAGTGGGCTGGCTGGTGTACCGGAAGTTCTAGTTTCGCCAGCTCATTGGAAGCTTCTCCCAAATTACATGTCGCAGCAAAGGTGAGAATGCGAGCCACTAGATTACCGTGGGACTAATCTACCAGCCCGTAGTATTGAATATATTTGAAGCAGTTGAATGCTTCGTTTTCTGTCAATACTCTTCCAGTTTTGGATAAAGTAATTCAGAGAATGGAAACAAGGTAAAGCAGATCAATGTAATCACTGCAGATTGCCTATCCTCCAGATTGGACTAGTAATAGAATACATTGAAACTAATCACAAATGCTTTCCAAATCCTTTTAAATTAAACTTATTCATCAGAATTCTGCTTGAAAAACATCATAGCATTTTTTTCTCAGCTCAAGCTCATGAATGAAAAAAACATGAAAAATTCATTTCCATATTTTAAACCTAAAAAAAAAAATAAAAGAAAAAAATGAGGAATGAAGGATACAATTTAAGATAAATGACGCGTGAATGATAAATTGCCTTTCTATGTTGACAGTTTATTTTGTTTGTTTATTGCACAGCTGAGATATCTTTGTTAAAAGGATTCGTTTAAAATGTTCACTTTTTTCTAGAAGTGATAGATTGTCGTATATCTATTGATAGACATTGATTGGACTTTGTTTGATTTGATTAAATCAAACTCCATCTATTATTTTCTAGGGATTATTAGCTTTTTTTGGTTTATTAATAATGCATGGCCATAGCCATCAATGATGCCAAATCCACGATCATGGTCCTAGCAAATGTTGGTTACTGGAGTTCCATGCAGGAAGAAACTATAAAACAAGATTTCGTGGAAGAATGAAAGATCATTAACCAGTGGTTTTCCAGCTAATGAAGTAGAGAAGGAAACTATAGGGCATATACGTTAGCTGAAAAAGAATACCATTTGCAAGCAGCCTCTTGGATCAGCACCAAACAAGTGGTCATGCTTAGTGGACGGCATCAATACCAGACTGAAGAAAAAACCGTGAGTTGCTCTGTTGGAGCGGGTTATGCCTTGGAAGTTTGCCTCGAAAGTTTTAGTATGTATATTAGCCATGGACCATTTACACTGATTTTTCACACAAGCATCTGCATCGAATTGAAGTGAATGCCCGAGAATGCCGGGTGTCCTCAATGCAATAATGTCATTTTGGAGTATCTTACTCTACGCGAGGCTCAATTTCAGCAACTTGTGGACATGGCTGTGTTGCCTTCTCTCAATAGAAAACTCCATCCCGTTTATTGCGGTCGAGTTTACCCATCAATTCCCCTTCTTTGACTTTGCTAGGGGTGTATTGGCGGGTCTTGACGTCTTTAAGTTGTGGTAAGAGGTATCGCCACGCCTCCTACGTTTGTGATCCACCACATTGTAAATTTGTGCTTTCCAACATTTAAAAACAGTAGACATTGATTGACTAAGCTTTCTAAACTATAAAATTTGTGAAGTGCTAAAACAACTAATCTAACCTAACCTAAATCCTATTACGTTAACAGCCTTTCTTCTTCATAAGCAAATCTGTGATGTCTTTCGTCTTAGCAACTAGTAATTCAGTTCATAACACGTCTCGAAGCACCTACCAACCCTTTTATTATTTGTATTTCTTTGTATATTTATTGATTGTATTCCGATATAAAATATTGTTGCCTCATTACTAGGAAGAAAATTTTTAATTCAATAAGAATGTAGTATATCATCGAAGGTACTGGGATAAAAGCAAAGAAAATTATTAAAAACCTTGTAGGTAAAGAAATCATTAAGTACTATTAATTTTAAAAAATTGCTTTCAACAGATTGTTTGTTTTTTATTAGCAATTAATAATATTACAGTATAATTGATGGCAGTTCATGACATTAAAATTTGCCATTTACAATGCTATAATTTTAGTTAATTATCCGCAATACTAACTGTTTACGTTTACAACATGCAATTTAAATATGAACACGAAATGTTTGTTATTTTGAAGACACTTAGTCCTTAATATTCAATTTATAATTCAATTATATTTCGCTAATGAGCTTTTACCAGCTTCCTTTTCCCCCTTCCCCCTTTGCCTCAATTAATTATTTTGTTACTTCATTATCAAGGTCGTACTTAATTTCAATCAATCAAAATAAATCTTGGTAAACACTTCTATTAATATGAAGTTTTTGGAAGAGAGCTATTTTGGCATGTTATTGAATTAATCTTTACGCCCACATTAATTTTTTGTTTTCTCTTATTTCTAGTTAGAGAAAATATTGTGATGATGCCTAATTAGCGAAACTGATTTTTCACCGAAAAATATTTTTAGCAAATAGTCCGTATGTATGTCAAAGTCTCGGGAAAATTCAAATGTGGTATTTTGTGAATGTATTAATTTATTAACGCATCTGACAAAATCGAACAGAATCCATCAAAATACGACTTTACTAATTTTTTTTTTTTTTTTTAATTTTTTGTTTGCGCTTTTCTTTTTGCTTTTGTAATTTCCCTTTAAATTTCTGGTATACTTCACAGATATAAACTTGTCACTTTTATTTGAAGCTTTTTTCCAATAAAAATTGAATATAGATAGTTTAGCGAAATTTGAGATGTTAAAATGTCATATATAGGGTTAGTTCTATTATTCCTTGCTATTTGAGTTAGTAGGTTAGTCCTTATCGCTCTCCCCATTACCTCTATATTTAGGATAAATAAGCATAATTTGAAGTTTAAAGCAAATTCGTAATTTTATTTATAATTATATTAACAGGAGTAAGAGAAAGTTGTGTGATATAATTTTGGATTAATATCCAACTAACATTAATGCAACTAACGGAATATGTTCCACCAAAATTTTAAACAATCTATAATGAAAAATGTTTGTCAGTATAAGGTTTGTTAGAAGTATAGGCTTTTAGGCTGGGAAGGCAATTAAAATAATTTAACAATGTTGTAAAGTGGATGTTAAGGTTCGGTCATACAAAAGAACTCTTTTTAAATTTCTACTGACGTTTCGGCAAATTTAGCGCCTTCTTCAGGGTCTGTACAAAGGTTTTAATACAAATCAATAAGAAATAGAACCTCTCCATATTATATCAACCATCCACAGATAATGTGATCAACCTCTTCGCCATCACAGCAACTTCTAATATCCTATATCTCTATCCCACACATAGAAGGTCCATCAGAAAAAAACAGCTAAAATTTTCAAGAAATATAACCTTTCCATTGCCCACAAAAACTCCAATCCTTTAAAAAAACTCTTTTCTAAACTAAAAGACCCCCACCCACAACTTTATTATCAGATATAATTTATAAAATAAATTGTTTACAATGCCCAGCTACGTACATAGGACAAACATCTCAATATTTAAAAAATAGACTGTACCAACATAAATACGACTGTAAAACTAAAAAACCGACTGACATGACTACAGCACTAACGAAACACTGCATACAATACAAACATGAATTTGACATGGAAAACACTAAAATTCTCTCCATCAACAACAATAATAAAAAAAGAAATATATTGGAAATGATTCATATTAAAAAAGATAAATTATCTATCAATTTTAGAACAGCCACCAAAAACCTATCCCTTAGTTATAACAATCTGCTGGAATTTCCAAAACAACATACAGACTAAGACACGGTTTTCTCATCCGCTTTCCTAGCCCTTTATAAACCTTGACCCATCCAAGGTCCGTAATACTTAGTGATGGTATGTCACAGGTTAAACTAGAGTTTGTAAGTAATTCTAACTGAAAATTTTTGTAAGTACATTTCCAAAGTTATTTCCATACTTTATCTTATATACGCCTCATATTGTTAAAGTTTCAATAGTTGTGATTTAGTTTAATATTGATCTGTTCTACAACAATAGTTTAAAATAAATTTAAATGTGCTATATATATATCATACCATTTATTTAGTTTATTTTTAAAAAACAATTTATTTTGAAAATATTTATTTTAAGTTCATATTTTATGTTGTTTTTATTTTTTCTGATTTGTATTAAAACCTCTGTACAGACCTTGTACCAGAAGAAGGCAATAAATTTGCCGAAACGTCGGTAGAAATTTAAAAAGAGTTCTTTTGTATGACCGAACCTCAACATCCAATTTACAACATTGAATATAGCGGTCGTAACGAACACCAAAAACATAATTTAACAATCAGAAACAAGTGCTGAAGTAATGGTGGGATCTGAATCATTAAAGATTCATAGGATCCGAAGAGCGAAGAAGCAGACATTAAATGAATCAAAAGTTAGTTACTCCCCACCTAGGTTAGACTAGGAAGGGACAGTTCGATTCATATAAACATAGCGACGGCAGTGTAGTTCAGGACCGGTTTAGGACAGTTTACATCCAGTCAGCAACCTATCTACCTACCTTCTCATTACTCAGCCAGTCTGTCTCTTTATTATTCTCTACCTAACTTCTATTCTAACTGTAAAGTCCTTGCAGTTTGTGTATTCTATTCATTATACAATGTTCAGTATATCATCTAATTTATTTCTAATCAATTATCCTAAAATTCATTCTCTCTCCTTCTCACATCTATTACACCTACCAAGCATATTATTTTACTATTTTCATAAATACTATTGTTTAATACCAATATTACAAAAGAAATTTTCAAAAAAAATCCTGAAATATATCAAATTTTCATAATAAATTTTCACTAGACACTAAATTTTACTCTTCTTTTACTCTTAATCCTTTGAAGCCAGTTGTTCACAACTATTGATGTTGGCACAAAAAGTGAAGGCAGGATTGTGAGGCGAGAGATATGAATTTCTGGGATTAAAGTTCAGTCTTTAAATTGAAAGTCAAATTGTAGCCTCTGTACGTTCTATTTGAAAATTGGCAGGTAAATATCTAGAGACAGCTTTAAATTGAAAAGCGCGTATTCCATATTGTAGATAATGTAAATAAAACCAACCATCTAGCCTAGATATTTCCCCCTCATTTCTAGGAGAACCTTCAAAATATATCTAAATAATATGAAAAAAAGGATTATGGTTGAAGCCGTCCTAGGCCGCAGGACGGCTAAACATACACCACTGATTCAACAAAGGTTGAAAACTTAGATTGAAACATTCAAAAAACCTTTTTAAGTTTTGTGATTTCTATTTGAATGGCTGCTTTTAACAATCATATTCAACGTTCAGCAAATTAAAAAGACGTTAATCTAGAAGAAATTTTGACGCTGTTTCTTAAAAAAAAAATAATGTTAAAATTACTATATAGTAAATTAGAATAAAATAATTCAGATTTCATAAATAAAATTAAAAGAAATCATAATTCTGGAAATTCCGGAATATGGGTTATTTTGTTGTTAATGAGGAAAATTATTACCAAAAATTGTTGGTCCTAATTATACAAATTATACGTAAGAAATTCCTTGTGTCAACTTATTTTCTACTCAAAATGAACCTTTTATTTGCCATTCAAACAATAAAGTAATTAAATATTACATATAAATAAAGGAAATTTGAACTAGTAATAGACTATTTTATTATGTATGAACACATTATCAATATAATTGCTGTTGTTCAACAATTGAAACAATAAATTCTTAACAATTACAACATTGACTATAAAACAACTACTTGATCTCTTCTTTTCACGGAACTTGTTCATAGAACGTGGTAGAAACCTTGCAAAAAAACTATTTATACTGATACAGAAATATCTCATATCAGTTAACTTTATTTCACATGCATTAATCGATTCATTACTTCCATATGTTTATATTAACGTGGTCAATTAACTAAATTTACGAACTTAGTTTTTTTTCTTTTCTTTTTTTTGCATCTAAATAGTTTGTTCTTTAATAACTAACATTTAATTTTTTATTATTATTTTTGTTGTTTTTTTTATCTTTGAGTGATATAATTATTTTCTAGTATTAAATTACAGTACATTACCTTTTTAAAATCTCTCTTGTGCAACGTGAAATGGGGCAAGAATTCATCTTAAGATATACATACATATACAAATATGTTGCTAAGAGAAGTTCGACAATCTTAATAAAGTTCAGAGTTTCCAATATGGTCTCCATCAACTCCTTAGGGGTCGATGGACCTAAAACGTAAAAATAATATATGATCCCAAGGATAAAGGGCAAACTTAAAGATGGTAAAATTAAGAAACAAAATGTTCTTTGTAATTCAAGTTTTTTTTTTCACTTTATTTATTTTACATATTTTATTTGAACCACTTTTGATTTTGCAAAAAAAAAATCTGATGTAAAAAAAACTCACACAACTTTCAATTACTCCAGATTTCAAAATTAAAAGTGACAAATTTTATAGTTAGTAAACCACATTTAATGAATTTCGTCGGAGTTCGTCGAAAATTGAAAAACTGTTCAGTAAAAGCGTACTTCCGGTTTACTAATTTTCTTGAAACTTGGAATTTCGGACACCATATTTAATTTTAATTAATATGACTTAGATTAATATTATTGAGAATTGTATAGTAATCTGAAAGAGCACTTTAGAGGAAAACCTAACCCCCACCGTCCCGTAAAAATGCCCCTTAATGAATTTTCCCAGAGAAATGTTTCACATAAAAGTTGTAACTCTTTATATGTCTACTTGATATAACCATGTTTCAAGAAAATCGTCGGAGCCAATTTTTGATAAAATCGCAAAAAAGTAAAACAACCAACTTGTAAAGTGATACTTCCGGTTGAGGAATTTTAGCAGATGACCTACTATCGGATCCCATGGTAACGGTCATCACTTGATCTAAACGGAATATCAAGTTTGAACTTTATAGGATTTTTCGTTTTTGAGCTATGCTGTTCACATACATACACACACACACACACAACACACACACAAACAGGCCATTTTTTAAAAACCACTGAGGTCAGGGGACCTTAACTAAAACGGATATTTTCCGGGTGAAAATTCGATATCGAAAATTTGACACGATTACAATTACTTTCCTCCACTAAGAGTAAGAAAAATAAAAAGAATAAATGCATAAAAAATGTTATATCTGTTTTGTTGGTGTTTTTTTTTTAAGTTATTTAACAACCGTAGAATTATTTAAATTTAACACGCTTAAAATATCTACCTTATCTGTAAGAGAAAGTAACTGTCTTTATTGTGCATAGTTTAAAGGAACCAGTTTAATTCTGTAAGAGTAATTTAGTCATGTTTTATAATTTTGTTTATTTATTTATTTATTAGTATTGGTGAACAACCCATTTAAAGGTAGCCTTGAGAAAATTAGAAATGTTGGCAATTATATAGAAGGGATTGGCTCAGTAATAGCTCACTGTACTCCCACGCAGAGGTCCCGCTTTCAAATCCAGTGCCACCCTTAGATTTTTTTTTTCTTCCTAGAAGCCTCTACACAAGCAAGCTCTATATCCGCTGCTGGACAGTATTGTTTCTAACAAGAGAACGATGTCCGAAGGCCGAGACAATGCACTGAGAACTTTCCTGGCTCCAATGACCAGAGATATTGACGCGTCTTTAAAAAAAAAAAAAAAAAATTACAAGCATAAATTAAAATTCATCTACAATGATTCATGTAAACATTTGAGATATCTACTAGTTTTCTAAATTCATTAAGCATAAAAACATTCTCTTAATAATGGCAGTTACTATGTTTATTCTCTAATAATTTATTTAATTTCTAACCATTTCTTTATTCCTTTTTTTTATTCACTAGAGATAAAATAAAACTTGATTATCTATTCTTTTTAGGAATAAATTGTGCATTAATATAACAAAATAACATTTTAATATACTTTTTTATGTTACAAATAAAACAATTTCTCTAAGTTTATAACTAGTACTTTCAGATTTTTTTTTACATTCTTTCTAATGTTTTAAAATCCTACAAATATTTATCTATTTCACAAATGAATAAACTGCCACTTTTACACACTCGAGTTAAGATTTGCCCACAAATATGCAAGCGAGTGTGACAAAAAAGAGTTATAAAAACGATTTCATTTTCGCCTTAAATATTATATTTCTTTCTATAACAGCTAAGAACTATTTAAAAAAAAGGATATTGATAAAACATGTACGGTAATCTCTAAGAGAATGTTGTCCATTTCTCTAAGAGAAAGCTTCAGAAAGTTTGTTATTTAATTTATTTTTAAATTGTTTTTATAATGATAAAACAATATTGTTTAATTTAATATTATTTTAACGATTTCATTAAATCCTTTAAAAATGATTAATTGTAAGTTGGCAACACTGTTTCATACTTTTAATCTCTAGTGATTAAACGTACAACTTTAGCCCTTGTTTTCATGGAATAATTGTCAATTATTTAACAGTTTGTAGAGAATAAGGTATTATTTTTTTAACCTTCGATCATTGTCACCACGCATGCTACAAATTTAGTATATTGTTAGTCCAGGGAAGGAATTAGCTCAGTCAGTTAGCGCATTGGACTCCCACGCGGAGGTACCCGGGTTCAAGTCCAGTGCTTTCTAGTGGAAGTAGCAATTCGGAAAAATGGAAATCATTTTGGAAAAATAGTTTAGTGTATTTTAGCTTAAAATAAAGTGTATAGTGCAGTGAAAGGAATTGTTAGGGACTATTCAGGTAAAGGACACCGTTACAAAAGAGGTCATAGAACTTAGTTAGCTTTGTCTTTTGCCCCTTCTTACTGGGGAAAATTTAAACACCAAGAGAAAGCATTCTTTCAAGAATGAGTCTAAATTCAGAATTCAGCACTCGAACAGAACAGTCAAAATTAGACAGTTTACGGTATTATTCAAGGAGTCAACATCAGTGCCAGTTATAAGTTAAAACATAAGAGTTTAAATCAATCTAGCTAGTTTCTATTTATATTTATAAGCATATTATTGTGATATTATAAAGTATTTAAATAATTCATTTAGAGAATAATATGTTTATTTCAAAAACAGTGGTGATTTCCTACTTATTTCTTAAACTTCTCTGTTTCTTAAAACCTGTACATACACACAAATCCCTTTACAAAACCGTTCGTGCTACAATACTACAAACATACAACAACACATCAAACCAATCACATTTCAGCTTACCCCTTAGATTTTTTTTCTTCCTAGGAGCCTCTACAGCTCACTATTCTGTGATGGACAGTGTTGTCTGTAGCTAGAGAACACTGTCCGGAGGCCGGCAGTACACTGAGAAGGATCCGGCCGCCATTGACGCTCCTTAAATTAAAAAAAAAAAAAACTATTACTCCCTAAGGGTATTATAACAGGACAGATGTAAACTAAAAACTGACTATCATTATTAATATATACAATTAATTGTTAACATTTAAGATAAATATTGCATTCTTCAAATGAAACTCCCTTGCCTTTGTAGTAAGTAACATTAGGCTAAAAATATCGACCCCATAGTACCCCACAACTTTGCTGCATTAAAATACATCTTTTTGAAGGTCAAACAGAATTTAATACTGGTTGAACTAGAATCTCAGTCAAGCACGACAACTGCATGATTTTATCAACTGTTTTCGCTAGTGGCTTCTATTTTAATAATGCACAGTTTCTTTACGTACTTCCTTTCTTATTATTGTTTATGATTGCTTGTTTTTATTATTATTATTTTTTTTTTTTTTATCTGGCCTACTTTATTATAAGGTTTTATTGCTTTAATATTTTAAGTCTTTTCTTGGAAAGATTAATAGAAATAATTTTCTTAAGCGTAATTACAGTTTTTAAATGAAACGTTAAATATAAACTATTGAAAATTGTCAAACAACAGAAAAATATCTTTTAAGATAATATCAAACTCAAAATATTTGTACGCAACATTTTATTGTCTTTAATATTACGTCTGCAAGTTACAATATGACTTGCTGGATTTAGGAGAGCATTAACCTATCTGAAGGAACTTTCACCTTAATCAAGGAAATTATTAAAAAGAACAGTTTGAATTGATTGAACTTCTATTATACTAGTTGCCTATACCAACTGTACTACTGAGGCTGATCTAGAATATGGATAAGTAGGATAACATATCTGAAATATGTTTTTTGTTTTACGTATAAATGAGAAATCAATTTTGATGATTTGACTTTAAATTAATAAATTTTCTCAGATATGAAATTTATAGCAAATTTATAAATAAATACGTAGACAAAAAGCTATGCTCCACAATCTTTTCATATTCCATAAATTATTAATGTTAAAAATTTCATATATAAATAATAGTTATGTTTGGCCTGTTGTTAAAAAAATATGCAAAATGTTAATTGTATACATACCTTTATACAATGAAGCTTTAAATGAAGTAGGTTTCCCAGTGGACCGGCTACACGTTCGATTTTTAACGTAGTACAATAGTTCCATCAGTGGAGAACGTATCATTCCAAAAGCATTTTGCAGAAATACATTGTTCAAAAAGTATGGCAAAGTTAAGCATTACATCGAAAGTTGTTATTTCGTTAATGGTTGTAAGATTACCTATTTTGAGCTTTCTCTCTTTCATTTCTATTTTTCCAGGAATCTCCAATGACAGCTTCACACACACTATGTTTTTCTTACGATTTTTAAACTCCGTATCAGAGGGATCATATAAACATCTGTGCTTTTGTACTTCAAGAATTAATACTTCACCGTCAATGTAATAATCTATGTTGTGTAAACAATGCACCAAAATAATAGGATATATAAAATATACTAAAATTCAAAAGCGAGAACAGAAGGCAACCTCCGTTGCGTTGTTTTCCACCCGTTTAGCCAGTCACACTGCGTTATTTTTCGATGAAGTATTGGCTCGGATCCATTCTTCTGCGTTATGACCTTGGGAACGCGTGTTTTTATCTACTTCGTACGTAATTTCAGTAGCGACTAGCCACTACCCCTACTATCAGCGCAGTCCATATGTCTTGCTTTATTTAACGCAAAATAAGTGCGTCAAAATCCGTCCGTCTAGCCGTAGCCTTAGTAAGCAGAATCAACTATCTGTCCAAATTGTTGGATTGGAATGTCTGAATAGTTCGTATTTAGTTTGACTTTGTACTCTTTGTTTGAGACATTTTCCGTGATAGAGTGCTTCTTTTTGTGGTCATCGACCGGTTTGTCAAAAACAATGTGATAATACAGACTTGCATAGAGCAAATTCAGTTTATACACTCAACGCCCAAAACCCGTCGATGACCACAAAAAGAAGCAGACTATCACGGAAAATATCTTTGATGTTTTGCAACTTGGCGAAACCAACCACAACAAATATACATAGGTTTAAGTATGGTAATTTGTATCTTTTCATTTTTATAGTTAATTTATATCGTCTTCCGAGAAGTCTGTAAAGACTTTCAGCTCTACTCTAAATATATCGAGTGATTTTAGAATTGGTTTCTGAATGAAAAAAATAATAATAATTTTGGAAGTTAATCTGCTTGCGGTTTGGTAGTCTAGATTGATGAACTGAAATAAAGGAAGAACCATATTTTTATTTTAACAGATACCACAGCTGATAGATGAACAATTCCAAAGATTTTACTTATATACGCAGTTGAATAGGAAGTGGTTCCTCATGGGCTTGGTAAATGACGGTTGTTGTCGCTGTGGAGCTGAAGAAACTGCCGAGCATATAATCTTAGTATGCGATTTGTATGAAGATCTGAGATCACATTTATGGCGAATGGCGGGTTTTTATATAAATTTAAATAATGATACCCATCCATGTTGCTGGAAAGTAAACACTGTGTACGGTGCTTTCAGGGAATTTACTTAATCCTTATCATAATGGTAATTATAAATTAGTGGGTACCTTATAAATCGTTACTTCAAAATTAGATTTTAGTAATTAATATCTTAAAAAAAAATTAACAATACTATTAGATGTCAAAAGGTTCCATTCTCATTACTTTAGTTTCCCGGCTATAAACTGTTATGTGCCAATGATTAAAGAAATAAAAAAAAGTCAGTTTATAAAACTCAGTGTGTAAGTGAAGAGCGTCCACACAGAGAGGTGTCAATGGTCCGCACAGGAATTTCCTCCTTATAAACCTATAGTATACAATTTGTTACAGCTGACATGCTTTCAGTTCATACAGTATCCTTATGTGTCTTCCTTCATTTATATATTACATATTATATATATAAAGTTTTTTTTTATTTTGTTTCTCTATTAAAATTCATCAAAGAGACTTTTTTTTAAATCTGATGCTTATCTCCCACTTGATTTTCTCTTATAAGTTTATCCGGCTAAGTATTGAGAAGTTTTCAAGCTTGGAATATTTGCAATAAATATAATAAAAAACGATTAAGATCATTGCTAAGGTAGTCTGGTGAGTTCGTAAGAGATTGTTGTATTAAGATTTTTTTCTGGCGTGTGGTAAGCACGCCACAGTTCCCACGCCGTTTACTTCTGGCCTTCGCTACCTAGGGTGCTACTAACTGTAGCTTCCCACTTTTTATCACGATGCTGGTTCAACACCGATTTTACCCTCAAGGGAATCGAATTCTCGCAAAAAAGGCAAGTGCACTCTCATTAGAACCAACGCGTGAGGACTTTATTAGGACTTTATGCCTAAACTAGTATCATATTAAGCATTGGAGTCGCGCGAAGGGTATGTCAGATGCGCAATACATAGTAACAGCAGACTCTGTCTTATGGTAGAGATAAGAAGTATGATATCGATTTTTTTTTTTTTTTTTTAAATGGAAGAGGGACGTATAATATTTCTACGGGCAACGCAGTATCTGGCAACGCTGGGAGCTGTGCCCCTGACTTCCTCCGTCTCTTATTTTCAAATAAAAATGGTTCAAATAAAAATGGTAAATATATTTCTATGTATGTAAATAGTATACGAAGCTTAAAGTAAAATCATTTAGTTCAGTCGCTCACTGTTGGGGATCGTGCCCTAAAACCTTCGTGATAGATGCGATAGTAGGATTTAAACGGAATAAAATGTTTGAGCTTCGTACGATTCATCATCTTTGAGATATTTATTGTTAAAACACATACACACGCGCGCGCACCATTCGCTAAAAAAAAAAATTTTTCGTACTCAGAGGACCTCAAAATATATATTTTCTATGAAAACTCAATTTCGAAAATTTGACATGATTGAAATATTTCCTCTTACCTGGATAAAATTAGTAAAATTTTTTTCGTTCTCACACAGAGAATCTTGAATCATATATTGCTGGTAATAACTCAATTTTTCGAAATTTGATCTGATCGTAATTAATTCCTCTTACGAAATTGAACGAAAATAAGAGTACTTAAAATTGAATATTTAATAAAATTAAGAAAAATAGATTGAATTTATGATATGTATATATATTAAATAGAACCTGTAAGTAAACTATTACGGTTAGAATTAATATCAGCTAACCGTTATATACTTGAATCTCACACATGTTTAACTGTCTTTTTTATAATCTCATACATATATCTGCTTGTTTCTCTCATTCTATGAAGATTTAATACCGATAGCTTGTACATATATTTTCTGAAACTTATGTTTCAATCAGGCGTTAAAAATTGATCATGCATATCAATTATTATATTTAGATACTAAACTGATTATTGTTTCATTGTAGGCCTAATCTCAGATGCCTGACAATTTAATTTCTGACCATTTGATGATAAAACAATAATTCATTTTAAGAAATAAATAAAAAATATTCTCTTATTTAACATTTAACAGCTTAAGAGTTTAAGAGCCCCTCATTGTAGAGATAATTACTTTTAATTATGTCAATTATATTGCCATAAAATCATTGAAGAATGTTGTCTCATATACTGTTAGTTTGTAATGTCTACTGATTAAAATTTTATTACTTAAATGAGTAACTTAATTCTAGTGTTAGGCTTCTTTGTTAAAATTCCTTGTCCCTGTTTATGGACTTTTACAGTGGCAACTTACAAATGAATACTGTTTGCAACCTTGAAAAAAATTCTTGAAAGTTGTTTTAATATTTGGTAAGATACATTTAGACTCCGAATTGTACCTGTAATTGTACAAAAATCTTGGGAGGATTTTGGGAAGAGTTTATTGCTTAAAACTGGTGACTTATACAGCGCTAGAGTCGCTTAGGGCGTATCAGATACGCAGTATATAGTGAGAGAGGCTCTGTGCTGTAGTAGAGACAAGAAATATGATAACGATGGGGCTGTTGTTCCATTATAAACCAGCAATGCTGGGAAACCTTAGATACCCGAATCTGTTTTAAATTTTACATTGCTCATTTTTTAAACATCACTCGAGTCCTTTGGGTATTTTTATTCCATAGAATTTCCCCCCAAAAAATCCATTATTCCTGGAAAATGTTTAAAATAAAAGTGATAGGTATTTTTATGTATGCAGATAGTATAAAAAGTTTAAAGAAAAATCATTGGAGCCATTAAAAGCTGAAAAAAAAACATAGTATAAGATACACTTCCGCTAGATGGGATTTTGATCAAAATCTTTGTGATGTGGAGTGGATGTGGATATCTAAACGAATTCCACGAAGTTTGAGCTTTTTTTTGCGATTTTTTGCTTTGAGATATTTTGTTCACACACACACACACACACAATTATATCGCTAAAAAAAGTTTTTTTGTACCCATAAGATTCAAAAAAATGCATTTCGATGAAAAATAAAGTTCTAGAATTTGACACCATCGTGTCAAAAAATATATTTATCAGATCAAAATGGCGACCAGAATGTAAAAAAAAAAATATATTATAATATATATCTCCATTTTGATCCACACTAACAATTTGGCCGCCATTTTGAAACTCAGGGTCACCTATTCTACTTATTTCTCCTTACCAGCTGCAAAGAACTAGTGAAAAGTAAATCTTAAGCGGCCCCTAAACGGTCAATAATATTGTCAATATTGGTATTGGAAATATAACCATCAATACTCGTGCTAACCGGTCTCAATACTTCATTACCTTACACGATCAATATTATTGTCAAATACTTTGCTCATTATCAGAGACATTTTCCGTGTCTGTTGTTCCATGTCCGTCACTGTTTTTGAGTTTAGTTTCAACGTTGTTTAAAACTACTGAACTGAGTATTGATGGAAATATTGGCGCCGCCCCTACACGATCAATATTATTGTCAATATCCCCTCCAATTCTCAGTATTGATACACGAAAATCAGAAAATCCGGATTTCATCAATACTCTTATCAATACCGACCATCAATACAATTTTTTCACCTTATACAGTCAATATTATTGTCAATACGTTAAGGTATTGTCAATATTATTGACCGTGAGAGGCCGCTATTGACCACAACAACTTTGCTCACTACTTACTTACTACTTCTACCACTAGAAGAGTGAATCTACGTGGTTTTACTCGGTTTTTTGCTGTTTTTTTCCCCTTCCAAAAAATGAATAATCGTACAAAAGCTTGCGTAGCTATTATTTTGGTGTTTGGCACTATTCGTCAAGTAAAACGCAAACACTGGATGAAAGAATGATTGAAGAAGAGAGATGAACATTCTCATTTAGTACTTTTGAAAGAAATCAGCCTCTGCGATGTTTCAAGATTTCAGGAACTATTTTCGAATGGATGAACCTACCTTTAAAAAACTGTTACAAATGGTTGAACCATTTTTGAAAAGAAGGACAAAAATATGGGAGAAAGTATAAGTGTTAGGGAAAGATTAGCCTTAACCCTGAGGTACTTGGCCACAGGAAGAAATTTTGAATACTTGAAGTTTTCAATCATAATGTCCCCAACAACTATCAGAACAGCTGTAATAGAAACCTGTGAAACCTTTATTATATGTCCTACAAGACTTTGAAAAAATTACAATCATCTTTTAAAAAAAATGTATGATTAAAGTTTTATTTTAATACACAAATCTTTCCCAAGAACCTCCACTGGATTGTGTTTTGAACTGAACTGTAATGAAGGGACTATTTAATTGACTATATGAAATGTATGTTAATCAGAAAAATAAGATTAAAAAATTACAATCATCTTTTAAAAAAAATGTATGATTGAAGTTTTTATTTGAATACACAAATCTTTCCAAAGTACACCTTTGTAAGGTATTGTATCACTGTTGTTGAGGTTAGATTCAACGTTGTATGAAACTGTGTGTATTTTATGATCCAGTATTGATGGAAATGTAATGTAATGGTGTGATGATTGTAGTAGCTGGTTGTGTAGCACGAGCGGTCTTGTATAAAGGGCTTGTAAGTATGTTTGAGGAAAAGATAGAAGTATTAAGAATAATTAAGAAGTCACCACTGTTTTATAAATAATTAAATTCTGTTAAAATAATAACTACAACTTATTTGATATTATAAACTTATTTAATTTATTGTGAAACTGGCACTGATACTAAGACAGCGATTCCTGAAGTGTTCTGGCTTTGGAAGCAGAATGCGACTTAGTTGTTTGAAGGCTAAATGCAGACTGTTCTAAGGAATGCTCTCTAACAAAGCAGTTGGCCAAGTCGCATTGTATTAAATTTTGTGGCTTTGTTTCCCTACTAGCAATGACCCCAATTTACAGTACCTGACACTAAAATATACTCTTTTTGAAGGTAAATTCAACTATTTAATATTTTACAAAACTATTTATTTTCATTGCTTTCTTCCATACAGAAATATTGGCGCCGCCGCCCCTACACGGTCAATATTATTGTCAATATCCCCTCCAGTTTTCAGTATTGATACATGAAAATCAGAAAATCCGGATTTCATCAATACCGACCGTCAATACAATTTTTTCACCTTACACGTTCAATATTATTGTCAATACGCTAAGGTATTGTCAATATTATTGACTGTATAGAGGCCGCTATATATTTAATACTCTTAGAATTTATTATACTTTTATCATAAATCCTAATTCTTACAAAGAAATAAAAAAATTTTTTATTGAAACACATAATATTTCACAATAACCTATGTTTTTTAAAGGGACAGTATATTTATTGACTAGATTATATATTAGGCTCGGAAAATTGTACATATGTTCCATTTAGGTTGGTGGTACTACATGGGTGAGGGCAATCTAATATTGTTGTATATCACTGTATTTTATGATCCAGTCAATATTTATTACAGTCGTTCGCCTGCCTTTTCTTTCCCTAATATATCAGAATAAGAATAATACAAAAATAAAATTGAATAAAATAAAGAAAAAAAGGAAAAACTGATGTGAATCATTCACATGACTTTCTGGAAAAATATTTCAAATGAAAATGATAAGTTTATATATATGTATGTGTGTGTGTGCACTTAATATTCCAAGTTTAAGGAAAATCATTGTAGCCGTATTCAAGGAAACTCAAAAAAAACAAAAACAACTCAGAATTTTATTCGGTTAAAGTTCAGAACATCCAGTTAAACGAGTTTCTACTAATTTGGAATTCTAACAATGCTTGTAAAAAGACCTAAGTACTAAATAAGTGGTAGAACCATATGTTTACTAAAGTGGTACTTTAATGAAAACTTAATATTGTGTCCCCTCCCCCCCGAACCCCCAAAAATCAATTTTCAATTTTCCTAGAAAAATATTACAAACTCAAATTATGGCATTTATCTATTTATACAATATATAAAGTTTAAAGAAAATTGTTGGAACCATTTTCGAAAATATCCTCCCCCCCAAAAAAAAACAAAAAAATAATAAATCCATTCGGTAATGTCGGCACTACCGGTTGATGGATTTTGACCACAAAATTCGTGACAGATTTTGTGATGATATCTAAAAATGGAAAATCAACTTTGGGCTTCCGGTAATTTTTTTGTTTTTGAGATATTTGGTACACACAAGGAACTCACAAACACAATATTCCATTCGCGGGAAACCTTTCTTCCATAATCAGAGGATTTTTTTTTTTTTTTTTTTATGAAGGGATCTATTACATTGCGACCTACACGATCTAATGTGCTATGATCGTCTAATGTGCCATGGGCTTAGCCTACAGAACCCTCCCCACCAGGTTAAGATCCCTAAGGAATCTTAATATCCTAGAAGGCTCTAGAGAAGGTATGTTCCCCTCTTCCTCCTTGTTAGTGCCCAGATTTCTGAATATTCACTGAATGGCAGCATCGCAGTCCATAAAGAGATGTATTGGAGTTTCCACCATCTCCCCACAGAATCTGTCCAGCCCATGCTGGCACTCTCCAAGCGCTGCTTCGACAGTTGTCACCTGAGTCCGACAATGCCCCGTAAAGAAACCCGTAAGAATGCGAAGCTTCCAAGAATGCTTCCAATCTCCCTGGATTATAATTTCTCAAGCAGATCATTGCGTGCCTCAGATCCTGGGGGCGAGGGAGTTCCAGAGTGGGAGATCTCCTTACTCCCTCCTAATATACCCAGGAGTGATCCCGAAATATGTAGGTATTTCTGGGAACAATTTAATTTCAAAAATATGACACGATCACAAAACTGTCAGTAAGAGCCAGTTAGTTGTCAGAGAGAACTTAATATTGTCTTAAGGAATCTTAAGGCATTATGTTAGAAGGCTCTCCCCTCGTCCTCCTTGTTAGGGAACAGGTTCCTGAATATTCTCTGAATGGCAGCATCGCAGTCCGTAAGGAGATGTATTGGAGTTTTCTCCATCTCCCCACAGAATCTGCCCATGCTGGCACTCTCTAAGTCCAGCTTCGTCACCCAATGCCCCCCATGTGGAAACCCTCAAGAATGCGGAGTTGGTTCTTACTAAGGCCGATGCATGCTTCCGACCTCCCTGGGTTATAATTTCCCAAGCAGATCTTTGCCTGCCTCAGATCCTGGGGGCGAGGGAGTTCCAGAGTGGGAGACCTCCTTACTCCCTCCTCATACTCAGGAGAGATCCCGAAATATTTGGGTATTTCTGGAAACAACTTAATTTCAAAAATATGACCACGATCACAAAAAAGTTCTTTTACCAAGCCAGTAACAGAAAGTAAATAAGTGTAGAATTAAATCGGCTTAAAAAATCTTATGAAATCTTGAATAAATTTTGTTCTACTCAGTTGATGTTTAATATTAATATTCAAAACGTTCCATGCATTATGACCAGCTATCCAAATATGGGCCTTACTTTACGGATGATGTAGCTCCGCTGGGTAGGTTGGTTAGGCCATTTATGAAAGGCCAGCTGCAATTATTGTCCCCAATGCCCCCCATGTGGAAACCCTCAAGAATGCGGAGTTGGTTCTTACTAAGGCCGATGCATGCTTCCGACCTCCCTGGGTTATAATTTCCCAAGCAGATCTTTGCCTGCCTCAGATCCTGGGGGCGAGGGAGTTCCAGAGTGGGAGACCTCCTTACTCCCTCCTCATACTCAGGAGAGATCCCGAAATATTTGGGTATTTCTGGAAACAACTTAATTTCAAAAATATGACCACGATCACAAAAAAGTTCTTTTACCAAGCCAGTAACAGAAAGTAAATAAGTGTAGAATTAAATCGGCTTAAAAAATCTTATGAAATCTTGAATAAATTTTGTTCTACTCAGTTGATGTTTAATATTAATATTCAAAACGTTCCATGCATTATGACCAGCTATCCAAATATGGGCCTTACTTTACGGATGATGTAGCTCCGCTGGGTAGGTTGGTTAGGCCATTTATGAAAGGCCAGCTGCAATTATTGTTAACTATTTGTTTTAAATGAACTATGTTTTTATTATTATTAATCTAAATGTAAATTCAATAATATGTTAAATAATTCGAAATAAAACACATTGTCTGTTCACTTATTTGTCTGGATAGTCGATTACTTTTTGTTCTGGAATTAAGACTATTTTTCTAACAAAAACTGATTCTTTCTTTTAAATCTTTCAGTTAATATTGTGCGGAACACAATGCAAAAATTACTAAGAAATCGGGGGGGGAAAAAAAGAAGCTTAATATTAGTTAAGGGAACTTTAGGTAAAGATATGTGAGAATAATAAGCCTATTAACGCAATGCAATAAAAAAAAATATATGCAAAATTAAATTTTAAGCTGATTGAATTTCCTTCTGTTTAGCTAAAGATATTTAATGTATAAGAATACGTTACGACTTACGAAAAAAAGTACATAATTAATAGTAGTTTATTTCATAAACAATATCCTATCGACTGTCCCCATTTAGTATTTTACTTAAAAATTATTGGCAATACAAAATTTTATTTAGCCACAAATATAATACTAAAAAAAAAAAAGATAAGATATAAATTGTTGTTTCTACGATAATAAAAGAGAGCTGATAATGCCCATTAAAAATATAAACTCTAATAGTTGTTTAGATATAGATATTAACCCTACTAGAATTTAGTGGCACTAAAAATTTCTATAACAGCCAATCTTGCACACCCTCGTTAAACATCCTGGATTTTCCTCCTTGGCCAAGGCCATTCATTTAACAATCATTTATTTATTTATTTATTTATTTATTTATTTTAAAAATTATTTTTCATTAACAATAACTTTAGTAATATTTTATCAATATAATATTTTTGTTGAGAAAAAAAATTAATTCATAAACCGCGAGGGCCGGAGTACCGCAAGGAAGTATTCTAGGCCCTCTACTTTACACCCTCTACACATCCGATATTCCACAATCCTCCCACACTATCATCGCCTCATTTGCAGATGACACAGCTTTCCTTTCTTCCGATCCAGATCCACAATCTGCCACCCACAACATCCAGAATCACTTGGAGAAAGTAGAACTATGGTGCAAACAATGGAAAATTAAAATTAATGAGAGTAAGAGCACCAATGTAACGTTTACTCTTCGCCGAGGAACTTGTCCTTCACTATACTATAATAACATTCCCATCCCTGTTGCAGACACCGTGAAATACCTAGGTATGTACTTGGACAAAAGACTCACGTGGAACCCACATACTAGACTTAAACGACAAAGCTAAACACTCGATACAGACTTCTTCTTAGACTACTAGACAAACGTTCCAAACTCTCATTAGACAACAAAGTACTTATATACAAAACAATTTTACGACCAATTTGGACTTAAGGGGTTGAAGTCTGGGGCTCAACCAAGCGAACCAATTCCAAAAGAATCCAGTCCCTCCAATCCAGAATCCTCCGCAAAATCACCCAAGCCCCATATTACGTATCCAACCTGACCTTACACAACGACCTAAAAATCCCTTTCATCGCAGAAATGATATCCTCCCGTTACAAAAAATTCCATGAATCTCTCCTCCTTCATCCTAACCCTCTCGTTCTACAATTGACCTCTGCCCATATTCCAGGCAGTCCTCCCCGCCGTCTGAAACGCCTGTGGCCGCGAGACTTACTTTTTCCATCATCAAACAGCCTAAGTAAACAATAAGGGACATTATTACTGAATAATGTCCCTCACATGTGTGCATGTCTTTATTTTCTTTAATCACTTTTGCTTATTGTATTGTTATACAGTTGTAAATATCAATAAAAGTAAAAATAAAATAAAAAATTCATAAACATTCCATTTTGAATGTTTGTGTCACGTTTCGTGTTTTATTATAAATAATTTTTTAAAAAACTTATATGAAATACCCTATGACTTTTTCTTAATATAATCATAATTATGTAAAATGATAAATATGGAAGGAGAGGAACAAGTTTCACCCTACCAGGTGGTTGGGTGATTACATTTGTAATGTTTTGGTGTGATGATGTGTATTTGTGGTAAGTAGCACGAGCGGTTTTGTATTAGGGCTTGTAAGTATGTTTGAGGAAAATATAGAAGTATAAGAATAATTAAGAACACACTGGTAGATTAAATTAAATATATTCGCTAAGAGAAATTAAGTTACTTTGAATATCACAATAGCTTATAATAATTTCTTATAACGTAATACTGGTACAGCTCTGATGTTTCCACCTTGATTTCTAGCAAAAGTCTATCTTTAAAATATCTCTTCTCTTTGTTTCTTCAATGCCTCCCCCCTGTGAGGAGAAGGGGTAGTACAATGCCATAATTGTTCTTGAACCGTACAAGTAACTGGACTTCTTCTACCTGGCTTTGCCCTTTTGCAAGGGTATGGTCATATATTTTGATAATTTTGATTTATTTATAAATTAATATATTTTAATGTTTTGCATCCATCACACATTGTAATCAGAAAAGACCACCAATAAATAAACATGAAACCAACGCCACAAACTCCGCAAAACTACTTAAAATCAATTTTTCCCCCGCCAAAAAATGTTAAAAGTGCATTTCCGGTTGATGGATTTTCACCCGAAACCTTCGTGTCAAACGCGGTTTTTTTTTTGTTTTTTTTTAAAGTAATATAAAATTTGGGTTACTTGAGATCTTTAGTTGTTGAAATATTATTTCTTTCATGTTGCAAATTAAATTTCCAAAATTTGACATAATCGCAGTAATTCTTCTTGCGAGATGTAAAAAAAAAAAAAAAAAAAATCTGGTGTGAAACACTCACACAACTTTCTCTTACTCCATTTTTCAAAATTGAAATGGACATATTTTATATAGTTAGTGTATCAAATTTAATGAAATTCGTCGAAAACTGAAAAAAAAAAACCGTTCAGTAAAAGCACACTTCCGGTTTACTAATTTTCTTGAAACGTGAAATTTTAGCCATCTATTTATTTCTAATCACTCAATTGTGGTTGGATGATAGAATTGTATAATCAACTATGAAAGCACTTTAATGTAAAACATAATCCAACCTCCCCCCCAAAAGCTCCCCTTAAATGACATTATCAGGAGAAATGTTTCAAATAAATGTTGTAGCTCTTTATATGTATAGTACACATATCTACTTTAAAGAAAATCGTTGGAGCCGTTTTCGAGAAAATACCAGAAAACTGAAAAAAAAACACATTTCAGTAAAAATGCACTTCCGGTCATCCGATAGTTTCTTTAAACTCGGAATTTCTACAACATATTTAATTCTAATTAACATTATTTAGATGACAGAATTGTATGGTAAACTGAAATAGCATTTTTGAGGTAAACCTAACCCCTACCCCTGCCCCAAAACTGCTATTAAATGAATTTTCACGGAGAAATATTTGAAATAAAAGTTTGTAGCTCTTTGTATGTGTAATTGATATTCCAAGTTTAAAGAAAATTGTCGGAGCCATTTTTGAGAAAAACGCAAAAAAGTAAAAAAACGAACTAGTAAAGTGGCACTTCCGGTTGAGGATAAAAGGATTTTGACAGATAACGTACTGTCAGATCCCATGGTGATACCTAAATGGAATATCCAGTTTGAACTTTTTACGATTTTTCGTTTTTGAGCTATGCTGTTCACATAAACACACACACACACACACACACACACACACAGACCATTTTCTAAAAACCAACTTTTTTGGACTCAGGGGACCACAAAACGGATATTTCCGTTGAAAACTCGATATCGAAAATTTTGGCACGATTACAATACTTCCTCTTACTAGGAGTAAGAGAAAGTAAAAAGGAAGGTGATGTTTGGTATTATGATAACACCTATCTTTTAGAACTATCAAAGGTTACAAAACTCCAAGTTCTCCTTTTAGACCTATTTCAAGCAAAATTGCGGAAAGTAGGTGCCTTTTAAAACCTCAGGTTACAACACTGAAGGAAGCTTATGGCAAATACAAGCGAAAAGTCAGATTTTTAAGAGACTTTGGGTGTAATATTCTCAATCCGGTAGGGCACGTCAGTTGCGGTTAATGGGAAAGAAGGTTAATAGGCTTTTTTATAATGGGACAGCTTATAAGTTTTCTCCAGAGTCGATTTGCCCATTGTGTAATTCGGGTAGTTTGGATAGCTTAGAACATTTTGTTTTAGAATGTAAATTATTTAATAATCTCCGTAAGCTCCATATTTCCGAATATGTTAGTGACGTCTTGGATGTGAATTTAATATTTTGTAACTTGTTGGTACCAGAGTCAGTCTCTAAAATTAATAAAATTTTCTATTATATTTCTAAGGCCCTCAAATTAAGAAATGTTGTGTTAAATCTTCCCTAGAGGCATATCTCTATTTATTTATATTTCTAATACATGTTGAAAGTGTGACAGATTGTTGATTTTATTTCATTACTTTTTGGTTTTTATTTTCCATTCTTAAAGGTAAATGGTTTTTTTCGAATTTGGTTAAACTTGATATTTTGTAAAATTTTCTTTTTGTTTTTTGAAGTTGATTTATTTTCTATGTATAGTGTTTTATAATGTAACTACTCAACTCTTTGCTAAAAAAATTAAATATTTTTATGAAGCAATACAAAAAAAAAAAAAAAAAAATAACTCAATCCGGTAAACTCAGCAGTCCCAGTTTAATATGACGAAGGCCATATTATGGTTAAGTCCGAAAGTTTCAAAATAATGAAATCATAAATACCTACATAATTTCAAATACCCCTATCCATTTTAAAATTTCAAAGCAATCAAAGTGGAGATAATATGCCATTTTACAGAATTATTATTGTCTTTTTAAAACAAGAAAATTGCAATCCATTCTAATTATTAGTTTTGATTTGTTTCTAAACAAGGAGATACAATTCTACGTCGGAACTCTATTAAATTTGGCACTGTCAGGCCTGATACCTAATACAATTTTTTTTTTTTTCAAATTAGACCTTCCACTGCTTCACTAATCACTTTTGTTTTGTTTCTTCCGCCTTATTTCAATTCCTTTTTAATTACCTTGTTAATTTTATTTAAAAGAAAGACAAGATAGAACAGATGCAATTAAATCTCAATTAGAAAGTAAATCATTTCGATTTATATCTAAATAATGCTAACTTCTTCTTCTTCAGGTTAATCTTATACAATTAGAAAGTTATTTAATAAAAAAAAAAAAAAATTAGAAATAGTAAAATGTAACCAACTTTCTTTCAGTACAATTATTTAATTTCTATTGACAATAATAAAGTTCTTTGTTCAAAAATGTAAAAAAAAAAAATAAATAAATAATTAAAACTGAATTATTTTTTTTTTGCAATATATTCAATGGCCTGAATGAAACGTAGATTTAGAAACCTTACAATGCATTATACTAATCTTATAGAATAAGCTTATCTAGCGACCGAGTTTCAGATCTTCTCTAGCCCATCTCTGACCAAAAAAAACTCTCTATGCCTGTAAAATTCCAGATTTTTAAATTCTAATACTGTTGAATGAATGTGTAATGGTTTTAGGAAATCATGTTTTCTTTTTTTTCCCGGCATTGACATATAGTCGTTCAGCCAGCATCCACCTCAATTGCTACGATACTCGCAAGTGTTACAGCTGCCCACCTATACATGACGTTTCATTCAGCCCACTTTACATTCGCAGACAGACTCTAAATTCATTCGTTTACTCCTCCACACACACACACACACACACACACACACACACACACACACACACACACACATTTCGATTTTAGCTTTAAACTAACTTAACTTAACTAACAACTTAAACTATAGGATGGGCTACTCTACATTCAGCCATCCCGTCAATTCAGCTTATTCTAAATTCACATTTATGCCAATAAATACTTTCACGCCAATAAATACAACCACTCCTTAAAAATTACATATATATACTTAAAAAACTTGAACTATGGGTTGAGGTACTCTATATTCCGCCGACCCGTAAATTCAGCTTATTCTAAATTCACATGCACGCCAATAAATACATCCACAATGTAAAAACATACATTACTAACATACTACATATACATTACTTGAGATTCATACCTTCTAATAAATTCGAATAATCCCTGTAACACTGGAGTACTGTTAGAAAATAGAATATCCTCATAAAGAAAAGGGGCAACCAGGTACTTATATAATTCTCTATATATACAGTCTCTTTCGCTTTCATATTTCTGACATTTCATCCGTTATGTGATTGAAATTTTCTTCCACTTTACATACCATGCACACCGGAGTTGTTCTTTGGGCTATTCTGAACAGGTATGCTCCGCATATAGCGTGATTCGATCTTAGCCTGCTAGTAGTTGTTACTACGTTTTTGTTCATTGAACTTTCTTTGAATCATCAACGAGTCGGTAATTTTAGTACCATTATTTAAAAAAATATACCCTTTCTATTATTATTATTATTATTATATTCTGACTGCCATTTTAATAAAATATTCCTGTTTCCAAACAAGGAGATTCGCTCTCATATCAGCACCAGATAGTTTGGCCGTTATTGCAGCTTCTCTAGCATCTACTGTTTCATTAGATGCTTTGTCCCTTTATCCATACAAAGCTAACGTATATGCCCCCTGCCTTTAACATTGCCACCAGTTCAATTATTTCTAAAACGATATCATCTACCCTATTAGATTTATTTATGTTTGTTAATTTAGTTATTGCACTTTGGAAGTCACTTATAATAGTAAATTTACTGTAAGGAAGAGTATAAATATATTTTAAACTGAAGCCTGCTCTCATTTAATCTAGCTAACTTACAAAATTTTCTTTCTGAATCGTACATGGTGCAGCCTACCTTGTTGTCAATCTTGGAGCCATCAGTAAATATACAATATCTATTGGGACAGTTTCTGTTGATATAGTCTTTAAATGCTGCATTCCTTATATGATTAGGTAAATTAGCTATATATCGATCTTATTAAGTAAAAATTCATTATCTATTTTGTATATTGAAAGTTTACTATCAGACTGAATTGTTTCCTTATATTTGGATATATTATATATTAATAAAACTTTCTGTAAAGAGGCGCTTCTTTTTTACGCCAAAATCAGTATGTCAATACTTTTGTATTTAAAATGGAAGTCTATTTATAAATATCGTAATTATAATTTAGCAATCTTAAAACAAATCGATCAGCTAATATCTGAGTTCGATATAATAAGGGAAATTCACAGGCTTCAGCATACATAACATCTATAGGGGAGTACTGTTTAAAAATCCCAAGCATAGTCTTAAGCATTTGTTTTGCAAAATTTCCACCGGACGCAATGCAATATTACTTGCTTGACAGTAAAACATACTCTAAAAATCTAAAGTAGCACGAATTATTAGGTCGATAAAAGGTTAAAGATATTTGAGCATCAGCTCCCCATTTTTTTTTTTTTGAGAAATACTTCTTAGTATTTTTCACTTTATTCCAAAACATTCCGAACTTGTCTTTTCCAATTAAGAATTCTATCAAACATGAGTCCTAGGAACCTAACCGATACCCCCACAAGGGTAGTATTTATTGCCTAATTTGACCTCGTTTGATAGATTTAGTCTTCTTTTCCGAGTGAAAGGCCACAACGAAGACTTTTTTTTGGAAATCAATAAACCATTATTTATGCACCAGGCTTCTAGGCTGCTTACAATCAATGATAGAGACTCATGACATTCTGAGACCGTGTTTTTTATTGTATACAGATACACATCGTCTGCATATTGCCAAATTTTGACCCCCTCTATGAGTAATCCTTCCAGATTTGCGACGTATATTATGTAAAGTATAGGACTTAGTATACTTCTCTGCGGTAAACCAACCTGAGTAGATCTAGGTCCGACTCTCTCGTCATTTATTTTGAAGTACAATCGCCTATCATGAATTAATGAAATGATATTTTTAATAAATTTGACTTTTGTCAAATTTCAATAGAGAAGCGTCCATCGAAAATCATGTATGATCAGTGCTTATAAAAAAAAAAGAAGTCATCAACATTGAGGATATGGATGAGTTGGAACCTAAGAATTGTCAGTAACCTGTCGCGTAACCCAATAATTTCCAGATCTATGTATAAAAGGATTCTTAAGAGGAAAATTAGAGTGCATTAGTCCTCGATCTAATTTATATATAGGAAAATTATAATTTAAATCTGAAGCGAAAGCTACTGGCTGTCGCAGTGGACAATTGAAAGAAGCATCTGTCATTTGCAATGGGACAGCGAACGAGCCAATTCACTGATGAAGAATTACAAGAGAACTTGACATATTTCACAAAAAAGGAGGTTTTACACGCCCATCAGAAGTTTAAAAGCTCTAGCTCCTGAGAAAGTCGGACACAACAGAAATGCTAAATTACCAATGAATGAATAAGGTGCTGCATTATACCTGAATTTCGAGTCAATCCTTTTGGATATCGAATACGTAAAGTTTTTTTAGTTCAAGCCAAGATGGTGATTGTACTTTTAAGGATTTCCTCGATATGATGTCAGTGTTCAATGATTCAACGCCCAAATCCGTGAAGGCTGAACTGCTTGGAGTTCGTGACCTACGGAAAACGATTGATCGTCTTACCACGCCCCATCGACTTAGTGATCAAGAAATTGCCCACCTTATTCAAAACATTTTGACAGAGGCAGATTTAGATGACGATGGAGCACTATCTTTTGCAGAATTTCAACAAGTCATCGATAGATCTCCATATATTGAAAGAATATTCAAAATACAGCTAGAGGCACAAAGCAGTACTGAAACATTCCTCTTAACAAGTGTTTTCAGAATATAAACATAAAATGTATGTAGTTGTATTTTTAATAAATTTACTCGAAACGCCAATCTCTCCCATTTTTTTCGATTGAAATTGGTATTTGTCTGCAATCATATGCCGACGTAAAATGTAGAAACAGGGCTAACAGTATTTTATATTAGAAGTGATTGCTGACTGAATATCCATTATTAATTGAATATGGCGACGGTAAATGGAAATAACCTTTTCGGAAACCCATACTGGGATTTAGGGAATATTTGTCATTGTTTTCCAGCCACTATCATGATTGTTAATGATGTTGAAATAATATGTACTATTAAGAATGTAATAATTTAAAAGAATGTAATATTTTTAAAAAGAAGTGTTATTTAAATGGCCGTTATCTTCTGGACTTGTTGTGCAATCAAGAAAAATTTCAAGCTTATTTAAACTTTTGGTAATTTTATAAATTGTAATTAACTGCTGTTAAGATAATATTATGTGAATGTTTCACACCAGATTTTTTTTTTTTTTTTTTTACTGTATTTAAATAGAGTTACACAAAAACATCAAATACAATATAATTTACGTCAAATACATAAATCATATTTTTAATTATTACACAAAAATCAAAAAGGATATTCAATTAACTTCTCATTAATTAAATAATAAATAATTAATTACATTTTAACAGAAGTGAATAGGTTGGAATCTGCAGAATTGACTCCTTTTTTTTCTTTTTTTTAATAAATGGATTTAGCTGTTTAGTGCCTGTATATTATTTTATACTAGTATGTCTACCTTTAATAAAACAATTAAATGCTCTACTACATTTCCTTCGTATTGTCTAACATGCATGGTAGTTGTCCGGTGCACGTGCGTGACCTATCATTGAACGTGCAGTAATCCATCAAAATCTTCTTGCCGACTAGATTATCTGGATCTGTACTTTATTCTTGTCATTGTAATAATAATATAAACTTCTACAATATAAATGATAAGTTCCATTGTTTTAGTTCCATATATTTCGATTGTTATTTTTTTTTTACTTCCTCTTATTCTCTTAATTGCGATCGTGTAAGATTTTCGTAATTGAGTTTTTCACCGGAAATACACGTTTTGAGGTCCCCTGAGTTCAAAAAAGGTTTATTTTTTGTTGTTTTTTTTTGGAAAACAGTTTGTATGTGTATAAGTGTATGCGAACAGAATAACTCAAAAACGAAAAGTTGCAGCAAGCTCAAACTTGTTATTTCCTTCAGACACTAACACCGCATGAACCGGAAGAACCTCTTTACTGAATGTTTTTTTTTTTCACTTTTTTTTGCAATTTTCTGGAAAACGGCTCCAAACGATTTTCTTTAAATTTGTTATATAAACTACGTATATAAAGTGCTACAATTTTTTAATTGAAACATTTCTCCGGGGAAAAATCTATTTAAGGGAACTTTTTTGGGGGGAGAGTTGGGGGTAAGGTTTACCACTAAAGTGTTATTTCAGTTAATTACAAAATTTTAATCATCTAAATAATATTAATTAGAATTAAATATGTTGTTGAAATTCCGAGTTTGAAGAAAATCCGATGACCGGAAGTGCGTTTTTACTTAAATGTACTTTTCCAGTTTTCTGTTATTTACGGCGCCAACGATTTTCTTTAAACTAAGTTTGTGTACTACACACATACAAAGTAGCTACAACTTTTATTTGCAACATTTCTCTGGGTAAAGTCATTTAAGGAGGGGAGGGGTGGTTCGGGGACGGATTATGGGGAGGATATTTTTTTAGGGACGGATAATGTTTTCTTCTTTAGTTAATTTTTTTTGTATTAGGAGTTCCTCAATGTTAATGGTTTTCCTCAATCAAATATTTATTTTAATTTCTGCCTCCAACTGGATCTGTCCCGGATATCCTCTTCTGTCGGTACGTAACCGTGAAGGCTTTCTTGGACGTCATCTATCCACTTTTCTCTTGGTCTGACGTTTCTTCTTCTTCTTCTTCTTCCCTCGGCTTCCCAGTCTATGATCTCTTTAACCATTCTTCCATCTTCCATTCTTTTTATATGACCGTAACATCCAAGTCTCGTTTCCTCTATTTTCAGGAGCAAATTTTTTTGAAACGTTCATTTTCTTTTTTATTTCTTCAAGCCTTGATATTCGTGCTGCACTTTTCTAGTAATCCATTACCGTGGCTAGAAGCTTTTTCCTTAAAGCCTTATTCAAGATCCAACTTTCAGCGGCATAAAGAAGTTATACTTTGTACCAGACTAATATATATTATATTTTTGGTACTAGTTAGAATATTGCCGCTCCATAATACGGGATGCAGTATGCCGATCGCTCTTTTTGCGCTTACGTATTCCTTTGCAGCATGTCATTTTTACATACTTGAAGCATCCTTATTGATGATAGAACCCAATTATTTGAATTACTCAAATCATGGGATTTTTATGTCTTCTATAGTAAAGGTCTACTCCGTTTGTTGTTGACATATATTCAGTATTTGCTATGTTTATCTTTATATCCCATTTTTGATATGCCACTATTAATTTGCGCATCATATATTCCATGTCCTCCTTGTAACTGTAGTGGAAGGACGAAATCTAAAAATAACAGTTTAGAGTTTGGAATATTTTATAGTATCCAAAATTGTATTTTTGTTAATATTTTATAATTATCTTAGTGCTGTGAATTTACCTTCAAAAAGAGTGTATTTTACTGTCAGGTGCTGTAAATTCGGATCATTAAACAAAGGCACAAAATCCCGTTGGGATAACTCTTTTGTATAAGAGAATTCCCCCGCGAGAGAGAGAGCAATTCCAAAGAAGAGTGTCTAACATTAGCTTTCAAAGAGTAGACAGTCTGACTTCAGCCTTCAAACAGAACACTTCAGGCTGAAGGCTGCTCTCTAAATATCTGTGCCAGTTTCACAATAATTAAATAAGTTAATAATATCAAATAACTTGTAGTTGTTATATTTAATTGTTATCAGTGACTTCTTAATTATTTCTTAATACTTCATTCTCTTTTAAAATTACAAACTTACAAGCCCTTTTCACTAAAACGCTCACGCCACAAGCTACCTACACACATCATCCACACCAACACATTACAAACAGCAACCAAAGAGAAGCTCAGCAAAGAGAAGAGAAACAAAAGTGGTCCAAAACCACTCTCTCGGACTGGAGTGGGAGAAGCTGTACAAATATAGCGAAGGACTAGTCCATAAAAACACAGTTGAAATCAGTTCAGTACATCCAAATCGCTATGTGTCATTCTCATACCACTCTACATCAAACATTCCACTATTGTAAAGTCCAGGCAGTCTGTGTCTATTTATTAATATATCAGTTAGTTAACCAAGTCTTCTTCTTATATCATCAACCAGACCTAAATTCTCTCCACCTAACACATCCATTATATCCTGATCTTGGGCTACTGTCATTCGGTCATCTGTAAACGCAATCAGATGCAGATTATTCTTAATTGTAATACCCATCGGTGCGCAAGCTTGATTCTATTTTTTTTTCTTCTTCTTCTTCTTAAGTGCTATTTCAATTTATTATATAATTGTATCCATTGTAAATAGAATTAAATATGTTGCCAATATTTCGAGTTTCAAAAAAAAAAAAAATTAATAAACCGGAAGTACGTTTTTACTGAACAGTTTTTTTTTTTTTTTTTTTTACAATTTTCGCGATTTTGTCCACACAAAAAAAAAACACCGACAGATTGCATTAAATTTTGTAGACTAACTGTGAATATAAAGATCGCTTTAGTTTGAAACTTTTTACCGAGTAATTAATTTTAAAAAGTATTGGCGTGTGCGGGAGGAGGTTATGCTTTTTTCCTCAAAAAAAAAAAAGAAGTCATATTATTAAGCCTATATTTCTCCCATTGATATAAAACTGAAGATAAACATTTTATAAATTATAAGTTTGAAAAAAATTGTCAATTAAAATTTTTGGTAACCTGCTGCAGTAGGAGAAAGTCGTGTGAGTGTTTCACAGCAGATTTTGTAATTCATAGTTTTTTTTTACCACATATCTTATTCATACAACTGCAAACATTCTTTCTCATTTGTGCTAACCAATAAGGAATTTTAAGATTATATATTTCTTTATTTTTTTATTGTTTACTTTATTTATTTATTTATATATTTGAGAGACTGGTATATGTCTTTAATGAGCTCCTAGAATACTTTCTTTTCTAATAACGGCAATAGGCGAAAACATTTTATAATTTGTTAATATAAAGATCATTTACAGAAGTACATTTATTTTCTAATTATAGATATTGATTGCGCCACAGTCTAGTAAACATGCATTCCTATGGGCCTGTATACGATATAGCAAACTTCTATGTATTTTAAGTATTTAGCGTGTTTGTTTTGTTTTTTTTTCTCCTGAGATAAAAAGATGACATCGAAAAAAATTCTACAAATTTTTGGCATCCTGTTTTTTTTTTAAGAAAAATCTATATCAAATGCTTCCCCCCCACAATGAATTTATTCGAAATAGTGTCATTAATAAAAGTAAAATGCTTCTAAATACAATATAGTAAGTATAAGAACTTTTTTTTTTTAATTTAAAGATTTTAACAACTGCACGATAACCATGCAACAAGTAAAACATATGAATAATGAAATAATAGCAGTCATAATACGCCATATGGCCTTAGTGTGTTCGACTGTATCTCAAGCCAGGTGTAGTTATGTATTTAGATGGTCGCGCGGCCATCATTGACGCCTTAATCGTCTTAGCGGGTTTGTGGGAAGAGTGGAAATACAGAGGGCTTGGAATGAGAAGATAGTTTGGAATGGAATTTTAGGTAGCGGGATTTGGCTAAAAGTGGAGACAAAGGGAATTTTTAGGTCATTGTGGATAGTGAGGTTGGAGACGTAGAAGAGAGCATTGACGATGGTGCGTAGGATACTTAGACTGTAGGGATTGAATGCGGTACAGGTTTGTGTTTTTGGCAGTCCCCGTAGAATTCGAGTCCGTATGTCCAAATAGGGAGCTAGTACAGTTCCAATAGAGAATTGTACAGTTGTCTTTTGTTGTGAAGTGTAAGTTTTGAGCTTTGTCTAGTAGTTTTTTTTAGCATTCTATATCGGTAATTTAGTTCATTTCGTTTGAGTCGAGTATGATGGTTCTATGTTAATCGTCTGTCTAGGTGGAGTCCGAGATAACGGATTTGGGAGAAAATTATGGTGTCTTCGGTTTAAAGTGAAGACTATGTGCTTGGATTTGTGTTGATTAAGCTTGATTCTCCACTTGCGGAGCGTGGTTCGAGGACATTGATATGGGTTTCAAGGCCACGAACGGATCACTATTAGAGGAAAGGATAGCCGTATCATCGGCGAAGGTAAAAGTGGTAGTGTTGGGATGTAATGGGAGATCATATAAGAACTTAAAAAAACAAGACGAATAAAACATTCAAAAGAAACCGGGAAAAAAAATACTAAATTAGAACTTCCGATTAAGAAAGAGAAAACATAAGGAATAAATTGAAAATTTTCTGTCATTTTTCGTGTTTAATTCATGAAAACATATACACATACAAGATTTGTTGGAAATACTTTTTTACTTTCTCTTACTTCAAGTAAGAGGAAATATTGAGATTGTGGCAGATTTTCCAAATTTAATTTTCACCAGGGCTTATATGTTTTGGGATACGAAAAAAATGTTTTGTTTTTTTTAGCGAATGGTCTGTAAGTATTGGGTGGTGTATTGTGTGATGGAACGCAACATCTCAAAAAAACGAAAAGTCGTAGGAAGCTCTCAAACTTAGCATACCTTTTACTCACTGCCAACGCATCAAACACGAAGATTTTTGGGCACAATTCATCAACCTGAAAGTATCACTTTCCTTGAATACTTTTTTGTTTCTCAGTTTTTCGTGATTTTACTCAAAAAACGGCACCAACGATTTTCTTTAAACTTTTAAATACCTACTATCTAAACACACAAATATATATACCTGTCATTTTTATTTGAAACATTTTTATGGGGAAAATTGATTTTTTGGGGGGGGGAACAGTAGCGTGTCATGCTTTTTTCTAAAGTAACACTTCAGTAAAATATATGGTTTTAATCTACATAATATTAATACATAATAGATAAAGTTCTTTGATAGAATTCCAAATTTGATGAATATCGATTTACCTGAAGTGCAGTTTTACAGAATAAGTTTTTTGAGTTTTTTTGGGGGAATTTTCTCGGAATACTAATGTTTCAAAGATTTTCTTTAAGCTTGGAATGTTTGCTGCATTGATTAGATTAGATTCTATAAGGGGGTTATCTCTGCGGTTAGGCCATCGTGACTGCTAAGGGTCTATTGTGGCATCCCATAAGTTGGAATCCCCTCTCTGTCCCTTATCTGAACTTTACAAGTCCGGGAAGGCTCCTAAGTGACCGGTTAAGAGCATTCCTAAATCAGAGCACCTCCTCGAGTCCTGTCTACTTTATTAGACTTAATAATCCCGAGAGAAGCCCTTGAATAGGTCGCTTGCAGGCGTTCAGCTTCACCTCTCCAAAGACGCTTCATTGACGCTAGAAATGTGTCACTTTTATCTGGAGCATTTTTCTGAAAAAAAAAATTATTTTACAGAGATGATGGGCTTTTATCAATTAGTTGGAATTTTATAGGAAAATTTTCTTGATTGAATTGTATTAATTAGAATTAAGAAAAAAGTTTGTCCCCAGTAGTTTCGTGCGCCTTCCGTAGAAATTAAAAAGAGAGTATTGCAGGCAAATAAATGCTATTTTGGGATCAGCCTACATATTAAGAGCAAACTTGTATCATGGAATACAAAAATTATTCTTTACTAGACGCTCATTCGGCCTGTTTTATCATATGGTTCTGAAACGTGGGCTATCTCTAAAGGAGATGAAAGGATACTGCAGCTTTTCGAAAGGAAGATCCTCAGGAGGATTTATGGCCCTGTTGGAGAAGGTAGTAACTACAGGAGAAGATCAAATGACGAGGTACTGGATCTATTCCAGGTGCCAAGCATTGGCAGTCATTAGACTGGGCAGGTCATGTAGCAAGGTTACCAAATGATGAGGTGCCCAGAATGGTCCTTGAGGAAAGGACAAGAAGAGTTGGCCGTCCTAAACTCCGATGGGTTGATGGCGTCAGCGAAGACTCAAAAAAATTATTAAATGTGAGAAATTGGAAGGCTCCCGCACTGAACAGAGAGGACTCGCGGAAGCGGATCGAGGCTCAGTAATAGGCTGTTGAGCCGTGATCTCATCATCATCAGTTTCCTGCGCCAGGAAGCTGAAAGCCCGCAAGTGAAAACCGCAAGATTTTTTAATAAATCTATAAGATTTTGGCTGAAGATTTTTATCGATGGAAAGCAGTTCACCTTTGAAGATATGCTATAGAAGACTTGTAAAGCTTCTGGACGGTTCTGACATTCCTTTTAACTGGATGGCTCTTTTAAGAGAAATGCTTTATTCTATAGGAGTGCAGGACATCTGAGAGGCGTAGCGTATGCTGACGTGGTCTCTAATAACTTAAAAAAATCTTTCTCTAAAATTTTATAACAAATGCTTAAGCACTGACATCAATGAAGTATTCAACTCTTCATATAACATCTACTATAGATTGATATTTTCCTTTGGCTAATGATAGTTCATATATAAATATTAGGTGCAATATCATTAAAACCAGATTGATAGCTGAAATTAGAGTAGCTAGTGAACGTCACCCCAGGATTTTTTTATAATGGAATAGCCCATTTATTTGATCCTACAAGAGTATGCTTTACTTGTGCGATGGGGAAAAATGATAATATTATGCACTTTATTTTGGAATGCCCTTATTATAAATGTTTGAGAAGGAGGTTATTAAATAGGTATTTACCTTCACACAGTTCTTATGTTTTTGCTAACTTACTAGATATAGAAAATAAAGAAAAGTTAAACCATTTATTTTATTTTATCTCTGAGGCTTTGAAGGAAAGATATAGTTTTTTGGAAAGGTATTATTTAATACCTACAGGGAGATCCCTCAAACTCCTTTCCTAAATTAATTTGTAAAAATGAATAAAATCTATTTAAATCATTGTTACTATCTACATTATTAATCAAGTATTTAATATTATTTTATTACATTGAAGATTAAGCTGTAATGTTTGTATTTTTTTGTTCAGCTTTCAGCAGTGGTCAATCTCTTGCTATAGAAATGTATAGTTTCTTTATGCAATAAATAAATAAATAAATAAAATATGAGATAGTCGTGTAAAGTGTTACTCACCAGATTTTTTTTTCTTTTTTGAAAAAATATATTGATAATAAAAAAAAAAATTAATATTTGAAAATCTAATACGATCGAATACTCCCTTTTGGGAGTATTAATAGAAGGTAGTAAACTATGCATAAATATTGGAAACTTCTGCGGCGGGTGTTGGTGTAGTGGTTATGAGCATGGACTTGTAACTTGGAGATCCCCAGTTCGAGTCCCGCGTATAACTGCTAAATTTTATATTCGTAAAAAAAATGTTATTAGTAAAGTAAGTGCTTCCGCCCCCGTCCATAACACCTAATTTGTTAGTTGGACGTTAATCCCGCCTGAAAAAATAGGCAATTACTTTACTTACTTACTTACTGGAAACTTCTATCTGTAAATTTCGAGTATATAGACATACTGATACAGCTTCAATTAAACAGCCTACGTTGCAATCTCCAACTAAATATATTAAATTCTCTTAAATTATCTTCTAACAAAAATAAATAAATAAATAAATAAATCGTGAAAAAATTTCAAGGATACAAAATTTAATTAATTGTAAAATTATACACAAATTTCTTACAGTGTATTTTTAGATACAATATTTGAAAATTATTGACTCATTTATCTAGCGGAACAGTGGATTGCTGTTTCACCTCATTTCTTCTTCCTTTCCTTCACACAACACACTCTCTCTCTCTCTCTCTCTCGCGCGCGCGCGCGCGTTCTCAGTCTGTCTTTTCTTTCTTACTGTCCTCTGTGGTTTTTTTTAGCGGTGTTCAAGACAATTGTAACCAGATCAATAATAATAACTTAGCATTATTCTCTGCGGTTTCCTGATTTCTCATGACTAAACTATGTCTTGAAAAAAAAGAGAAGAAGAAAAATGCATTTATTTACTTTCACTATTACTTCATTTCAGTTAAAGTGATAAATGGTTGCAAATTCATTTTCAGTGTTTGTGTGTCTGTGTGAGAGAATGACTAATGTTTAGAAATTATGGTAATAAGATCGTTTAAAATTAATGAATAAATACATTATTCTTGTTTTTTTTTTATTGTTTTTTTGAAAATATATAGCTGTTCCAAGAGAGTTTCCACTATTTTACAAAACAGTGTAATTTTACGTTTTAGGGGATAAATATGTTAATTACTAAAATTTAGAATTAAATTCTTCTCGAAAAGAATCTCGTGAGGTCTGTGTTTATCTGAACTGTGGGGGGATAATAAATACACAGATGAATAACTTAAATAGAAATATATATTATTCAAATAAATAAATAGATAAAATATAAACATATTTCATTTGTCTATAAATTATATTAGATACATTTTGGAGGAATTAAAAGTTACAAATTAATGGAATCTCCGATTTGAAGGCTGGGTTTTAGCACTTACATCACTTGACTGTGAACCATAAAAGTTCTTGATCCTCCCTATTTGAGGCTCTACATATATATATAATCCTTCCCTCTAATGAAGAGAGAAAGGAAGGGTAATTCCCTTTTACTGTACTAAAGGTATTCCACCTTTCTAACTGTTTATTATTGTTTTCACCCAACCTTCGTAAAAAAACCCAATCTTGAAATTGTACTAAGGTAATAATAAATCAGTATTAAATATATTTCTACTAATATATTTTACAAAATCATAATTTATATTTTTCCACCATTTTTTCCAAAGGTTTACATATTACAAAAGAATATAATTGAAAGTAAATAACAAAAACATTATTTGTGTAATGTTATGGTGTGATGATGTGTGTAGGTAGCTTGTGGCGTGAGCGTTTTAGCGAAAAGGGCTTGTATGTTTGTTTGAGATAGAAGTATAAGAATAATTAAGAACACACTGGTAGATTAAATGAAATATATTATCTTTAAGAGAAATTACTGGTACTTTGAATATCACAAATAAAACTTATAATAAATTCTTATAACTCAATACTGGTATTAGCTCTGATGCTATCACTTTGATTTCTAGCACAAATCTGCTTTTGGAAGGAATGTTTCTCTTTGTTCTTCAGTTCCTCCCCTGTTAGGAGAAGGGGGTAGTACAATGCCATAATTGTTCTTGTACCGTACCAGTAACTAGACTTGAATACCTGGTCTTGTCCTTTTGCAAGGGAATGTCAATCTTTTTATTAATTTTGATTTATAAATATTCCAAATTTATTTTTAAAACTATTATTTTTCGATTTCGTCCTTCCACTACATTTGAAACTATTAGAATGCAAAACAAAGATAACAATGACTTAATATATAAAAGCAATAGCCTAATATATACAGATTACTATTTTTCATACAATAATAACACGAAAGTGTAACCACTCTCTTCAGTAGTTATCATCTGATCTACCAAATATCGATTAAAACATCGATACGCCGGAACAATAGCGTAAATTTCTATATAAGTATAATAATAAAAAAAAAAACCTTTACTTCTATATTTAGACACTAATAAACATTTAGACATTAATGATTTATTGATAATATAACAAAACAATATATATTAAAAATATCATGCTTTTTTCCTAATTAAGAAAGTTCACAGAAAAGTAAAGTAAATAAATAAAAAAAATCTGGAATAAAAATACACTAAGATATCTCTTTTCCTTACTCTAATTCTCAATTTCCAATTAATGATTTATTTTTACTTTCTCTTACTCCTAAGAGGAAGTATTGTAGTCATGTCAAATTTTCGATATCGAGTTTTCACCGGAAATATCCGTTTTAAGGTCCCCTGAGTCAAAAAAAAAGTGGTTTTTACAAAATGGTCTGTGTGTGTGTGTGTGAAAACGAAAAATCGTAGACAATTTAAACTTGATATTCCGTTTAGGTATCACCATGGGATCCGATAGTAGATCATCCATCAAAATTCCTCAACCGGATGTGCCACTTTACTAAATGTTTTTTTTTTTTTTCACATTTTTGCAATTTTCTCAAAAATGGCTTCGACGATTTTCTTCAAACTTGGTATATCAACTACACATACAAAGACCTACAACTTTTGATTGAAATATTTCTCCTGGAAAATTCATTTAAGGCTACTTTTGGAGGAAAGTTGAGGTTATGGTTCCACCTAAAGTGCTATTTCAGTTTATTACACAATTCTATCATCTAAGTAATATTAATTAGGATTAATAAGTTTTTCGAGTTTAAAGAAAATCGGTCATCTGAAGTACGTTTTTACTGAGTATTTTTCAGTTTTCTGCCATTTCTTTAAACGACACCAACGTTTTTTTTTTTTCTTAAACCATGCATTTGAACTACACATATAAAGAGCTACAATTTTTATTTGAAACATTTCTCCTGGTAAAGCTTTAAGGGGCTTTTGGGGGAGGGATGGGGTGATTTTTTCTCTAAAGTTGATTGATACAATTTTAGCACTTAACAGAATTAATTAGAACTAATAGATGGCCAAAAAATTCGAGTTACAAGAAAATTGTGGAAACCGGAAGTGCGTTTTTACTGAACAGTTTTTTCAATTTTTTGGATTTTCTCGATAAAAACACACCGACTAATTATAAAATTTGTCAATCACAATTTTAAAAACTAGAGTAAGAGAAAGTTGTGTGAGTGTATCACACCAGATTTTTTTCCTACTATAAGGGTACATCAAGTTCTGGGACATTATCCAACGTTTGATATTATTGAACTTGAAGAACTATGGAGAATTATTTTGGAGCTAGATGTCGATAGGGCAAAACTAATAGCGATGTACCAATAAATGAATTACAGAAACTGTACAAAGAGTAGATATTGCATCGCAATGAGCAATCGTTGGGCCTACATGTATGCTAATGAATCTCAGCTATGTTATACGCCTCCAAAAAAAATTTTGGACGAACGCATTTATGTGGTAAAAAAAATGAAACTGATATGCCAAAAGTTACTATAAGCGAATGGTTGATTGATGCTAAATCCGTCTTTAAAAACAAAAACAAAAATGTGGTGTGAAACACTCACACAACTTTCTCTTACTCCAGTTTTCAAAATTGAAATTGACAAATTTTATAGTTTGTGTACCAAATTTAATGAAATTCGTCGAAAACTGAAAAAGCTACTTCCGGTTTACTAATTTTCTTGAAACACGGAATTTTTAGCCATTTATTTATTTCTAATTAATTTTGTTTGGATGATAGAATTGTACAATCAACTATGATAGCAATTTAGAGAAAAACATAACCACTCCCCCAAAAACTCCCTTAAATGACATTATCAGGAGAAATGTTACAAATCAAAGTTGTAGCTCTTTGTATGTATAGTACACATTACTACTTTAAAGAAAATTGTTGGAGCCGTTTTCAAGAAAATAGCAGAAAACTGAAAATTAGATTTCAGTAAAAATGCACTTCCGTCATCCGATTTTTTCAAATTCGGAATTTCAACAACATATTTAATTCTAATTAATATTATTTAGATGACAGAATTGTCTAATAAACTGAAATAGCACTTTAGATGGAAACCTAACCCCACCCCTCCCCCAAAAGTGCCCTTCAATACATTTTCCCGGAGAAATGTTTCAAATAAAAATTGTAGTTCTTTGTATGTGTGATTGATGTTTGAAGTTTAAAGAAAATCGTCGGATCCATTTTTGAGAAAATCGCAAACAAGTAAAAAATCCAACTAGTAAAGTGGTACTTCCGGTTGAGGAATTTTGACAGATAATGTACTGTCAGATCACATCGTGATACCGAAACGGAATATAAAGTTCGAACTTTCTGCGATTTTTCGTTTATGAGCTATGTATGTGTTCACATACACACATACATACACACACACACACACACACACACACACTCGGACACACACACACACACACAGACCATTTGCTAAAAACCACTTTTTGGACTCAGGGGGACCTCAAAACGGATATTTCCGGTGAAAACTCGATATCGAAAATTTGACACGATTACAATACTTCCTCTTACTTAGGAGTAACAGAAAGTAAAAATGTTATTCTTCAAAATAAAGACATTCTGATGACAGAATTGTATAGTAAACTGAAATAGCACTTTAGTGGAAAACCCAACCCCACCCTCCCCATAACTGTCCTTAAAGAAATTTCCTCGTTGAAATGTTTCAAATAAAAATTGTAGCTCTTTGTATGTGCACTTGATATACCTAGTTTGAAGAAAATCATCGGAGCCATTTCTGAGAAAATTGCAAAAAAAAGTAAAAAAATCAACTAGTAAAGTGGTACTTCCGGTTGAGGAATTTTGACAGATGATCCATTCTCAGATCTCATGGTGATACCTAAAAGGAATATCAAGTTTGTACTTCGTACGATTTTTTTTGTTTTTTAGCTATGCTGTTCACATACACACAGACCATTTTCTAAAAAACATTTTTTTTTTGGACTCAGGGGACCTACCTCAAAATGGATATTTCCAGGTAAAAATCGATATTGAAAATTTGACATAATTACAATACTTCCTCTTTATTTGGAGTAAGAGAAAGTAAAAATTCTGGTGAGAAATTGACTCATATATAAAAATTGTTAAATTTTTTTTAAAAAAATTGAAAGTTTATGAATTTGCCTTATCATAATTTTAGGTAAGAGCATATTGTACCTATCAAGGAGGTGTAATTGAAGTGATAACATAGATAGATAGATAGATAAATTGCTTTATGTTACATATTGCCAGGTGTTCATTACCCCTGAAAATACACGTGTAATAAATTACTATATTTTTACCTTCAGGTTTTTTTTTTTTTTTTTTTTTATAAAACACATTGCTTACTTATCTTAAAAATGAATTTCTTTTAGGAATTCTATTGCCATTTTTTTATATTGAGTATACTCAGGGGACCTAGTGTATCATATATTTGGCATGATCGCAACGCTGCCTTGGCACCGAGAAAGTAAAAAAGAAAAAAACAATAATGATACTTCCATGAAGTTTGGCTGCAAGCTTTGTTCAATTATTCTTACAAAAATGAAAAAGTGTTTTTTTTTTTTTTAATATTATAATATTTGTTGCATAAATTTGCATATGAAGGCTATTGAACGATCTTCATAGAGTGGTATTATACGTAAACTAATGTAACTGCCAAGGTCAAACTAATATAGTTTTAAATTATTATAAGCCTATAATCTAAGAAAAACAAATTATCTTATGGTACTTGTCTAATTACTAATATATGTTAAATATATGTGTAATCATTTCAATTATTTCTTTAACTACTTTCAAAAAAAAACAAAAAAAAACGTAAACATTTTTAATCTAATTGTTTTAATTTCTTTAATTGCTTTAATTTCTGTATTTATTTATTATTTTGTTTTGTTTATCTTTTCATTTATATCTACTTCTTAATCTTAATTTTACTATTGTTTAAAATTGTGGTAAGTGAATTCAACAAACTGGGCAGACTATACTAAAAAAAAAAAGAAAAAGTAAACAATTCGAATTTAAAATAGAAATGACTCAGAAAGATAATTTCCACTTTCTTAAATTTCTTTTGCATTCAAACATTTCTCAGATTTTACACACACACACACAAAAAATCATTCCAGACTATTAAATGAAGTTAAGCCAATGATGCTATAAAAAAAATATTATTAGATTAATAGAATAAATAAAATTTAAGAGCTTTGTCTGTTCGTCGGTTTTGTTTTTTTTTTTCAATTTTTTAAAATATATGCTTATCCCAAACATTTAGAGGGATGTAATGTTTGTAGGTCTATGGTGATTGATTGTGACATGAGAAACGCACAACTGACACTGTACTTATAATTATTATAATTTAAGATATACTTAGTGAGGAGAGTAGAGTTGTAAATAGAGGGTGGAGCGATGATATTGTTAGCGTGATGAGTGGCATGGTGTCGTTGATGTTGTGAATCACTTGAAAAGCAATTTAGCTAGTTAGAACTCTTGCTTGTTCTAACGGTAGATAGATAGTATGGCTAACTTGCTAAATTTTCTATGACTGATCCTAGAGACCTTTAAACTCCTTAAAGTTGATTTGACAACTGTTCTCAAGCCTTCAGATGGCCAGTTTTTTTATTCTTATTTCTCCCAGCTCTTGGTGGGAGCTAGAAACAGCTTTGCTGCTCAAATTGAAGCTCATTTGTCAATAAATTGCAGTGGAGGGGTCACAGAGAAGATAATGCTTAGTACTCTTAAGATTTTCCTCGACTACTAATGGAACTATTAAATCCAGCTTTTGTGGGGCGAATTTGCTGTTTGATTCCATTAAGAGGGATGTTGACGGAAGATAATTTCCATCCTGAATGCTAACAGTGTCGGTACAATTCAATCATTCACCTCGAACAAGATAACATTTTTACTTACATATAATCTTTTCTGATCACTGGGATTACGAAATACTAAATCATCTTCACTTAAAAAATGTAGCATCATATTAAGACAGGCTATGTGACATGAATTAGACAGGACGCCAGAATATTGAACAGCATGCTTGTTGTGTTGCACTTCCGGTCAATCGAATTTCCTTCAAAATCAGAATTTGGGCAACACATTTAATTCCTATTAATATTATTATTATTATTATTATGTATGATAAGAATCATATGATGTAAAGACAAGTTAGTTTAAAGGGCGTTCTTCTCCCCTCCACCAAAAAAAAACTAGCTGATTGAACCCAATTTAAAATAAATCTTTGGTGGCCATTTTCTTTAGCTAAAAATTGCAAAAATTGGAAAAGAAAAATATCATTCATTAAAGTGATACTTTCTGGCAAACCACAACAGCCTTTGGCTGGGCTGGATGCCGGGACACAAAGGGATTCAAGGTACCGAAAAAGCCGACAGACTGGCAAAAGAGGGCGCCTTACGAACGCCCATTGGGAGGGGAAAATATTGCGAGGCTGAGGCACTCTAAGATTTTCTTCATCATCTGAGATTTTCTTGGAGGGCCCTTTAAAGACTCGTGCAACCTATCTCCTCGGCAGAATAAAAGTGGAGCTAAGGAGAATTACTGCCCTAGTTACAGGACATTGCCTTTTAAGGAAGCATCTGCTTAATATAAGTCACTTTGCGGAAGACCCACTTTGCAGGAAATGCGGCCAAAAAAAGATGAGACACCGTTTCACCTTAGGCTTGGAGACTGCGTGCATTATACTTGCAGATGATTCCTGAAATTTGGTGCCCATATTCTGGATCCAAAGACGTGATCAGACGTGATCGGCCTAAGTGCTGAACCTCCTTGGAGGCCCCACGTTCGAGATTAGATTAGATTAGAAAGTGATATTTTGGGTTGATCGATTTTGACCAAAACCATGATTATTCTTTTTTTTGACCTTCTGAACTTGCAGATTAGTCACTCATTCCATATTATATTCTAGTGATCAAACTCGGAATTCTATTAAATTAATATTGAATAATTTTTTATGTAGTTGTATATTGTTTTCATCACATCTCTGTCGCCATTTACTAATAAGTTATGTAGGTTAGTTGGCAGGTCTATTCCTTTTTCTAGGATTACATCCCAAATTTTATACCTGCCATTGTTGGTATACACACAATCCAGCAATAGATGGTTGGCATCAGGACTGTCCCTCTCGCCATACCGGCATTCCAGTCTGTCTTGTAAGCCTATTCTAGGCTTAGTGCTCTATTATGTCCCGTTCTTAAGCGGATCATTGTTGTGTAACAATGTCGGGGCTCGTTTTCTATATGGTACCATGGTCTGGTCGGAATATTAGGCTGAATAGTCGAATAGTAACGGGCTTTGATTTCTTCACTCTTATCATATTCAATTTGCCAATCTTGATAAGATATTATTTTAACAAATATTTTGACATCCCCAGTGAGGCAAAGATACTTGCAATTTGTACCTAACATAGCAACTTCCTTAACTAAGCGAACAGCCACTTCATTACCCATTATTGATGCGTGACCCTTTATCCATAAAATATGGATTTTTTTTACGGGAGACAGAATTTATTAAATTAACGATTTCCAGGACAATGGAACAGGAGTTCCTCCCTGGAAAACGCAATTCAGTGACGGTAGCTTTGTTGTCCGATAATATAATTATATTGTCCATTGTATCAGTTTGCACTGATTTCCGTCGCATACTTTCCAGCTTCTCTAAGGGCGATAAGTTCCGCGCTGAAGCTGGACGTAAAAATCTTTCAACTTAAATTGGACATTTCTTGTTATAGTAGGGGTCATAAAACCCATACCATTACTGTTCTTGGGCACCATCTATATAAATATACCGTGAATTAGAAATCGTGTACTTTGATTGCAATCATATTGTAATCGTATAAATCATGATTCACACATACTCTTGGTAACGAAAACAACACAGGTCATTTTTTCGAGCTCGGCGGGGGGGGGCTTCGAAACATATATTTCCTGTAGAAAAATTCATTTTTGACAAAATTTGTAACGATTACAATATTTCTTACACCAGCTTAGCTAAAAAATAAGTCCTTTTAAAGATTAATTTTTCAGAAAAACAAAGAAGAAAAAACAAGAAAGTAAAAAAATACCAAAAAACTGAATAATATATTTTAGTAAAAACGCACTTTCGGTCATTCGATTTTTTTCAGACTCGGAATTTCAACAACACATTTAATTGTAATTAATATTATTTAGATAATCGAAGTGTGTAATAAAGTGAAATAGCACTTTAGAGGACAACCCACCACCTCCTTCCTTAAGAGTGCCCTTAAATGCATTTTCCCAGAGAAATATTACAAATAAAAATTGTCGATCTTTGTATGTGTAGTTGATATACTAAGTTTAAAGAAAATAATTAGAGCTATTTTGGAGAAAATTGCAAAAAAAAAAGTGAAAAAAACCATTTTGTAAAGTGGTACTTCCGGTCGAGGAATTTTGACTGCTGACCTAATATCGGATCCCATGGTGATATCGAAACGGAATATCAAGTTTGAACTTTCTGCAATTTTTCGTTTTTTAGCTATGCTGTGCAAACACACACACACCATTTGCTAAAAACCACTTTTTTGGACTCAGGGGACCTCAAAACGGATATTTCCGGTGAAAATTCGATATCAAAAATTTGGCACGATTACAATACTTCCTCTTACTAGGAGTAAGAAGAAAGTAATACATGGTTATAATAGTGACCCAGTTTTCCAATTTATATTAGTTTTTTTTTATAATTCTAGATGACAATTCAAACCTGAGCAATTGTAATTAGATATCAATGTTATATGATGCAATATTAATAAAATATGACAAAATATTGTAAACATAATTATACTTCTTTCAATTGTTCTGTTGTATTATTTTTTATAAATGGTTCATATTACTGTATAGATAACTTCGAAATTTCACCTTTAAAAAAAAATAATAATAATAATAATAATTCATAGTTTATCTAAATCTTGATCTCAATCGTATCTCTTCCACTAGAGGAAATAAAAGTAGTGAAAAGAGAAAAGCTAGCCCAAACAGAATGGAAATGGGAAATGCGGCACCAGCCGGTCTTGATCGATAACCCAGACGCCATGCTTGGAATACTTTCTGATAGTTTGTTATACATACTAACTCTGTTTATGCTAAAAATCTTTTTACAATTGTATCAGTTGTTTTAATGCTGAACATAAAAAAAGGGGAAAAAAATCAAGGCTCTACTATTACGTTTCAAGTTTTTATTTTTATTTTATTTGTTTGATGTTTATAAAAACTTCACTTTTATGTGACTTATTTTAATAGCACTATTGTCATTTGTTTTCCAATTTAGAATTTGTACTATACTCATTTATATAATGGAAGTTGTACGCCATATTGGCAATTTAATGAGAAGTATTAAGTTTCAATTTCTATAGTACGATTTAAAAATCATTTAGTTTTCTCGGAATATTATTTATAAAAATTACAAATGCACATGTGTGATATGAGGATATCGCTTTTTTAACTATATATTATTTGTACAATATAAAAACAGGGATTTAGAATTAGAATGCTGCAGGGGGGGGACTAAAAACCCAGGCACCGCAGCCTCCCATTGAGGCTTATTGTGCCAACCCCTCAAACCTAGTAGCGGAAGCCCCCCTCTTCATGAGGTCCAAAACCTTCCCCACCAGTCCCTCCTGGAGCACGATTTCCTCCGGTCTCAACGTGCCGAAGATCTCGTACCTCAGTCTGCCGATTGCAACGCAATCAAACAACAGGTGAGAGGCCGTCTCCTGCTCCTCCTGACACAGTCTGCACAAGGACTCTACATCCACTAACCCCACCTTGTGTAGATGTTTTTTGAACCTGCCATGCCCAGTAAACAGGCCCGTTATCAGAGAGATCTGATACCTGCTTAGACCCAGGATGTATCTGGTCCTTCTTTCACACAGCTCTGGCATGACCATTTTGCCGTGTTTCGCTCCAGTACTCAGCCTCCAGTATCGGTTATGTTCCCTCCGAGTCCAGTCTCTCAGAGCCGCTCTTACCATACTTTTGGCCACCCCTAGAGCAGGTTCCGGTCCGAGGAAGGGAGCGTTCGCTCCCTCCCTGGCCAGTTGGTCGGCTATTTCGTTTCCTATGATCCCCTTATGCCCCGGCACCCATACTAGCCGAACTTTGTTGTGCCGGGCTAATGCCTCCAGGGAGTCTCTACACTCCCTGCCCAAAGGGGAGGTGATTCTGAACGCCCGAAGAGCGTTCAGCGCAGCCTGGCTGTCCGAGAAGATGCATATCTCTCTATTTCTAGAGTCCATACGCAGGTTCTCCTCAGCACAGGTCTTTATTGCATACACTTCAGCCTGGAATACTGTGGAGTAACCCCCGAGAGGCTTCGCAATACGTACCTCCGGTTTGACCCCATAAATCCCGGCTCCAGTTCCGCAGGCCATTTTAGACCCATCCGTAAACCAGGATCCCCCAATCCGGCCCCGTTTCTCTCAACTTTTAGCCCACTCCGACCGTGACGTTACTATCACTTGAAAGGGGAGCTCAAAGTGGAACGTTGGACAACTCACCTCCCCAGCTATCCTAAGGATAGGGCCAGGGTCTTCTATGGGAGCTTCTATGCTTCCATTGGCCATTGTTCATTAGTCTGTACGCACTGGCTCTCGCCTCCGCCTGTATCAAAAGATGCAGAGGAGGCAACCCCAGCAGAACCTCTAATGCAGTCGTTGGGGCACTACAAAACGCCCCCGAAATCAGCATGCACGCCAGTCTCTGAACCCCAGAGAGGCTCTTCCTCGCGCCTTGCTGTTCCATTTTCGGCCACCAAACCACTGCCCCGTAGGTCAGGACAGGTATGATGGTCCGTTTGTAGAGCTAGTGGGCCATTTTTGGGGAAAGTCCCCATGTTTTTCCACAAGCTCTGGTGACTCCACAGAGAGACGTCTTCGCCTTCTGTGTTACATACTGAAGATGTGCTCCCCAGGTGAGTAATAAAACACGGATTTACTAATTTGTTTACTATATTTATTAATTTTTCTGAGTGACATTTTAAGTTAAGTGTAGTAAATTAGTGTTAAATGATAAATTAATTCTCTACGTAAGAAATCATACCATAGCTATCATTTATATCGAAAAATATGATCGCATACAGTAATATACATTTCTCAAAAATTATTAATAAATAAAAAATTATGTATTCTCCAGTTATAGGCTGATGATGAATGTTTTTTTTTTTGGTAGAAACGTCCCTATTTTTTAAGCTTTAAAAATATAGATTTTTAAAAAGATGGAATTATTAGTCACCAATTTTACCCCAACAAAACAAATATCTGATTCTCTTCAATGATCTTAATCTAAACTGAATAAAAAGATTATGATAGAAACTTTTGCATGAAATTCCTTTGATACATAAACAGTACATTAAGTAGGAACTTCCTGTAAATTGTTGAGCCCCTCCCCCCCATTCACACACCACACACAAAACGCGCACCCTCATACATACACACAAATAGGACATTCACTAAAATGATTAGATTAGATTCTGTGAGGGTTGGTTAGCAAGCAAGCCCTACACTACCGCGGCCCTTATGGGATTGATCTTCTTCGCCTACTCTGGCCTGGAGTTTTCACCAACCACTATTGTGCTCCCATCCTGGATGGTTTGCGATGCTAGAGAAAGGTGGGCAATCTATACGTATATTCTGAATGTCTAAAAACCCAAACTAGAAAAACCTTGTTTTGGCTTACTAATCGCCATCAAAATGCCCAAGCAGTCCCACACCAGTCTCGAATAGCCCTTGGAACGAGCTGATGGCTCGTAGAACTGCCTGGCTGTCTGAGAAGATGAAGACTCTGGGAATTATGTGCCCCTCATCTTTTTATCTCAGTGGCATAGATAATGATTGCCACCAGCTCTGCCTGAAAAAAGTAAGGCTTACCGAAATGTCACAACCAGGATTAGTTCATCCCATCTTGCGTTCTGAAAATTGCAGAAAATTGAAAAATCATTTCAGTCGCAATTCCCCGTCAATCGATTTTTTTTTGTTTAAACTCGGTGTTTTGGCAATATAATTTAATTCTGATTAATCGTATAATAAAATACAATGGCACATTAGAGTAAAGCATAATCCCCATTCCCTCAAAAACCCTCCTTATATGAATTTTTCCAGGAAAAAACGTTTCAAAAATAAAAGTTATATCTCTTTATATATATATAATTAATATAAGAAGTTTAAAGAAAATCGTTGAAGCCGCTTTCGAAAGAAAATCTCAAAAAACGGTGGTACTTCTCCTGTTGACCGATGTTGTCCAAAACCTTATTGTCCATTTTCATGGTGGAAAGTACACAAAATATCATATTTGAGACATTCTATAATTTTCCATTTTTTATTTATGCTGACCACACACACACACACACACAAATATGCGCGCGTACCAATTTTTAAAAACTACTTTTTCGGACTTAGTGGATCCCGAAACGTATATTTCCGGTGAAAACTCGATATCGAAAATTTGATACGCAATACTTCCTCTTAATAAAGTGAAACCAATAAAACTCTATTTCAGTAAGGTTTTTTTATTTGCTCTAAAGAAACTTGATAGCTCCATTTGTATGGTAACAATATTACTTTTGTATAAAAAATGAAATAAAAATTAATAATTATCATTGTTGATTACAAAAAAAAATTGCAAAGATTCCTCTAATGGCGTTCAAAAAAAAAAAAACTCACAATAAATAATGTCAATAATGACATGAAAAGGTTAATTAAATATCTTTAAAAATAAAGCAGAAAAGATAATTATATTTAGAATAAGACTAAATTAAAAATCTAAACTGATAATACTAAGAGCGAACTGGTATATTTGGTAGTTACGTCCTTGGCAACAAAGATAGTGAAAGCGGGTAATTGATCTGTGACGGGTAAATAAATTAGCTGGCCACCACATTGAATGTATCTTTAAATAAATAATACACTTTTGACTGCAAATAGTACGTTTCTTTTACAGTCCCTTTGTCGCGCCTTTTTTTTTTGTTTTGTTTTATTCTAATCATTGTAAATTATATATCTGGGACTTAATTGATTTATTTTTTTGAAAACAAACTAATTAATCGAAAGAAGCAATAAATTTAGATATTAGGACTAATACTTTATTTTTAATATGCTAATTAATACTTTTCGTTTGTGATATTTTATTAATGATAGCTTAGAATTACTTTTATTGTCTCAAATTCTACTGAAATTTCAAAGAAATGAGTATGGAATTGCATATTAGGTGTGTGTACGCTTCCACCAGCATTAAATTTAGTATGCTTCCAATGCTTTTAATGTTCTTCAATACTATATAGTCGGTAGTGTAATGGTTGTAGGAGGAGATGTTGGTTGTAGATGTTGATAGATAAATAACACCTTAATATCGGTATAAGATATATATAATTGATATATATGTATATGACTGACTGCCAAGGACTGTATACTTAACACTACAAGAACAGAACAGACTGACTGACGTGGCTAAACGATATGTACAATTCAAGTGTAAGACTGTGAACAGAATATCTTTTTGACTCTGTCTCTCGTATATATATCCAACTGGCCTCTCCTCTCCTCTCTCTCGAGAGGGGCTCTTTCTCTCTGATGCGTGGTGGGGGTTCACTCGCTAGTGTGGATGAGTGGTGGGGGTTCACTACCCCTACAGTAGGAACGTAAGCCACGAGCTTTATGACAGAGCCACTTTTAGCTTTTTGCTAGGCCTGATTAAGGGGGCGAAGCTGAAAGATGTGCTATAATTCCACCTTGATCCACAATAAACCTCTTAGTGCAGGTCGCTGTGGAATGAAGTTTTTTGCCCACTCCGTTTTTCAATCTAATCTAATCTAACCGTATTTGGATGCTTTGGGTTCGAGATTTTCGTTTGAAGGCCATATCGGTACATCGACAAGGCTTTCAAGACTAGGTTTGTTATCTATGATGAATGATCATGCTGATATCATCTTCCAGGGGGACTATGTATAAGTTTCCCCTCATATATCTATAGTTATAAGCTTTCTACCATAGAAAGCTTTGCTATCAGTGAAGAAAGAAATAATCCAGAGAAGAAAAAGTGAACAAATCGATTGCCGCTAAAGGTATTTTCTCAATCGTCAAACTACTAAGAAGAGCTGCGTCATCATTTATGATTAGACTGGGTTAAGATACTACAATCGATCAGCACTTTCGAATCACCCTGCCCTATTAAAAGACGTTAACTCTAATTATTATCGGTTTTTTTTTTCTCCAATTTCTCATACATTTTACATAAATAAATTGTGAAAATTTCTACAATTTATTTTATTAAACTTAGCTTCCCTTTGGGTGATCCATTTTTTTTGGCACGCAAAATTGTGTCACCGTCATCGACGGATTAACTTAAACTTAACCAAAATTTTATAAAATAAATATTGAAAAAAAAATTTATCAAAATTATAAATAATGATTAATCATTGAAATAATTTTAGAATAATCGCAAAGAAACAAAGAAATGGAGTAATGCTTCATTACTTAGTCAAACTGCTCCACTGATCATCGAAACCAAAAAGGATCATTTTTTTTTTCACTATGGCAAATATAATTGTTACAGTAATATTTACTTTTAATAATAAACAAACTTATAAATTAATATTAACTGAGTTTTAGTTTGAGTTTAGTTTTCGGAATGACTAATACATTTTATAATCAATTTATTTGGCAAAAATAGTATATAGCCCCATCGTCGTTAACTTTATGATGTTTAGTCATTTATTATTGTTAAATCAATAATTCCCGGGGAGGGGAGGGGGGTAACAATTCCCATGACCATTGTCTGTCTCCTTTATTTACACACCCTTATTCTTGGCGTATATACTAAACCGATAAATTTTTGTCGTATAGTAATATTTTACAAATTACTTATACTATGGATATAACTTAACTGTTTAGGAGTTTAACAGAACAGGGGGGGGGTTCTAATGTTAAGAGAATTTATTTACGAGTTTCATTGTAGGATATAATAGAAGAAGAAGGGAACGGGAGTTGTTTGAATGATAATGGTGGGTGTAAACGGCAGAAAGATTTTATATGGGGGGTTGGAGATGGATTATACAGACTCACTGATCCCCCCCCTCTTTGTTGATGATGACAGGCAATGCTGGTAGATTTCCCGCTCAATTTATCTGTACGTAACACACTCAAACCATTCTCTGTATTCAGTAACAGTTTGAATATTAATCATATTTCCCCATGTTTGTTAGGCCATTATAAAGGTTAGGTTTTTCTTTTTTTTTTTTTGCTTCATTCCTTGCTTCCATCCATGTTATGATGTAATCTTGTTCGTTTTATTATTGAATCTGGCATTCTGCTTGGATTATAAATAGATTGAACGGTTTAATAAAATGGTTCATATTTTTTTTTTTAAGAAAAAAGATGCAATTAAAAAATAATTTAGCAAATTGAGTTAGAAGTTGAAGATATATAATATATAATACAAAATAAACGTTATACCTTAATTAGAACAAAAACTGGTATAATTTTCGGAAACTGTCAGGAGTTTGCTTTTTTTTGACAAAAAATTGAATATCAAAAAACAAAACCAAATATTTTGGACAGGGTAACAAATTTTTTAGAGAATTCATGTAAAATTAACTGTCAATACTTTATAGCGTATTTAAGAAATATATACATTTCCCTGAATTTACCCTTTTTACTTTCTTTTAGTAATAATAGTAAGAGGAAGGTGTTGCGATCGTGCCCGATTTTCGAAACTGAGTTTTCACTGGAAATACAAGTTTTTTGGTCACTTGAATCTAAAAAAAAAAATCTGGTGTGAAACACTCACACAACTTTCTCTTACTTCCAGTATTCAAAATTATAATTGACAAATTTTATACTTTGTTTACCAAATTTACGAAATTCCTCGAAAACTGAAGCAATCTATTTATTTCTAATTAATTTTGTTTGGATGATAGAATTGTATAATCAACTATGATAGCACTTTAAAGGAAGCTGTAACACCACCCCTCCCCAAAAAGTGCCCTTAAATGAATTTTCCGAGAGAAATGTTTTAAATAAAAAGTTGTAGATCTTTGCATGTTTAGTTTATATATGAAGTTTCAAGAAAATCGTTGGAGGCATTTTTAAGAAAGTCGCGAAAAAGTGAAAAAAAAAAAATCATTTAGTAAACTTGGTAAAATAAACACAATTCCGGTTATCCGATTTTTTTTCAAACTCAGAATTTCAACAACATATTCAAAATTCTAATTAACATTATTTAAATGGCAGAATTGTCTAATAAACTGAAATAGCACTTTAGATGAAAACCTAACCCCCCACCTCTCCCCCAGAAGTGCTCTTAAATGAATTTTCCCGGAGAAAGTCAAATAAAAGTATAGTTGTTAGTATGTGTATGTGAATACCAAGTTTGAAGAAAATTGTTGGAGCCATTTTTGAGAAAAAAAAAAAACTAGTAAAGTAGTACTTCCGGTTGAGGAATTTTGACAGATGACCCACTGTCGGATCCTATGGTGATAACTAAACGCAATATCAAGATCGAACTTTCTACGACTTTTCTTTTTTGAGCTATGATGTTCACATACATACACACAAACCTAAAGCTAAAAACCACTTTTTGGACTCAGGGGATCTGAAAACGGATATTTCCGGTGAAAACTCAATATTGAAAACTTGACACGATTACAATACTTCCTCTTACTAGGAGTAAGAGAAAGTAAAAAGTGGTTTTTAGAAAATGGTCTGTATGTATATGGATGTGTGTGAAAAGAATATCTCAAAAAAACGAAAAGGTGCTCAATGCTTGGTTATTCCAAGCTCAAACTTGGTTATTCCGTTTAAGTACTACCACCACATCAAACACGAAGATTTCCGGTAAAATCCATCAACCGGAAGTGCACCTTTACTAAAAGGATTTTTTGTTTTTCATTTTTTTTGTGATTTTCACGAAAATGGCGCCGACGATTTTCTTTAAATTTGGTATATCAACTACAACAAAGACCTACAACTTTTATTTGAAACATTTCTCCGGGAAAATTTATTTAAGGGAACTTTTAGCGGAGAGTTGGGGTTATGTTTTTCTCTAATGTACTATTGCAGTTCAACAATGTGCTATACAATATTCTGACAACTAAATAATATTCATTAGAAATTATATAAGTTGCCAAAATTCCCAGTTTGAAGAAAATCGGTTGACCGGAAGTGCGACGTTACTGAGAAAGTTGCGTATGAGTGTTTCACAACAGATTTTTTTTTTTTAATACGTCTATTATTTGTTCTTTAGATAATTCTATATTTCCCAGATGACATTTTCTGATGTAATTAAAAAAAAAAAAAAACTGGACATCTACCAACGAAGTTACCTGTGTCTTCCATTTCTTTTATGTTTGTAAATCGTACAATTATAATTTTCATTCTTAATCCCATAGTATTTTTAAGAAATTTAAATAGTTTTTTTTAATAAAAAAAAAACACCTTATCAACTTCCTCATACTTAGTACAGCTCTAAACCTGACTAGCAAAGTGAAGCATTTATAACAGAGTTGAAAATCTTTAATTTTGAAGAAAGCGGAATTAATGAATTAGTGAATAATTTAGCCTAGATACTATATTTATTACGTGCTTCGCTTATGAACTGTTTTTTTTTTTTTTTTATTTTAACCAAAAACTAGAAAATGGGTTGAAACTATTTCTATAGGTATTTCAATAAATTGATAATTAATATACTATCTTTCTAATCTCCTAATTTGACTTTCAGTAATTATCCTTTTCTCTAAAAAAAAACCTAATCTTCCGACTTGTACAAATTAACTATTAAATCCCAAAGTAAAGTAGATTTTTTTTTTAATTGCTTTATCATTTCTTTTAATTCTTATGCCTCCCCCCAAAGAATGACGATATCAGCAATCATTTAAGTCTTCTTCCAGTAACTCGCGTAAATCATTTATATAAGCGACAAATAAAGCAGGACTAAGTAAGCAACCTTGGTTTACTCCAGTATTAAAACTCCAGAAATAGTCGGAGTAGCGATCCTTTAATTTTATGACAACTTGGGTGTTTTCATCACACAAAGAATTTTCGGAATATTGATAAATTTTGTGAAAACCCTCAAATTGAAAAGCTTAAAAAAAAGAGAATGTCTATCCAACTGCATCAAAAGCCCCTGTCATATCTAAGAAGGGGTAATAAAGTTTTAGACTTTTTAAAATAATACTACTTTAAATTTATAATGGGTTTGAGAAGGAGAGAAGTTGGGTTAGATAGATAAATAAACTAGATGTATGGGTGAACACTGTATAATTGTGAAAAGTAGCACAAACTGCCTAGCCTTTACACTAAAATATATCAAATGGTTGTGAGAGGTAAGGAGAAAGGTTGATGACGAGTTGTGACTGCTGTATGAACTCTGCTGCAAGACTGTCCGTAGACCCCCCCCCCCAAAGCTGTATTTAAACAGTTTCTCCCATTCTAGACCGGCCTAAACTCTCTCTCTGCTTTGGATCCCTCTCTTTGGATCTTATTACAAATTTGTTGGATTAAAAATATTGTCCATTGTAACCATAACCCTTGCGAAAACCTGCCTGCCCATCATATAAAACTCCTTTTATGTTCTATTTCCAAAAATTCCAGGAAAATAACCTTGCGATTGTATCTACGAGTATAAAAATTATGCCTCTGTAGTTTCCTACAATTTTTTTTATTTCTTTTGTTGTGCAGTGGAAAAATCAACGAGTATTTAATACTTTGCTATAAACTACCCTTTTCCATAAAGCAATTAAACCAATCCAAGACTATGGTTTGGAAAACAATCTAGGGCTGCTTTATAGAATATATAAAGGTATTCCATCTTAGCCTGGAGCTTTATCACATTTTGCTTTACAAGGCAAGTATTTCCTAGGTAACTGTTTTCCTTGGTACGGTTCCACGAATAAATATTTACTGTTGAGCAGAGGGACCCACTTGTAACTTGACTTGATTGTAACTTGACTAAAGTATGAGCCCAATCATTCAGTTCAATATCCACACTAATAATATAATTGTTTTTCACTTAAAAATTGTTCATTAAATCCCAAAAAACCCTTTAGAGTCTTTTTATAATTTATAAGACTGCTGGCGACGATTTTAAAATAATTATTGAATTTAATTTTACAGCATTCTTTATATATTTTATTTAAAATGAACTAAAGATTTCCTTATGAAAAGATTAATTTTAGTTAAACTTTAGAATAAGTAGAATCGATCAAGATTTTATGAAGAAATTTTTGACTTATGATAGATCTGTGCAACTGTTTCTATCATTAGATCAAGTTCTAAGAAAGAAGTATTTGCTATTAATTGACTGCAAAACTTGTCAACTATGGTAAAGAAATGTCTAATTTTGCCACCAAAAGCCCCTTTACAAAAAAAAAAAGTACATTTTTTCCTCACGAATGAATAAAAAGTTACTTTACTTTCTCTCGTGAAGAAAGCTAATTTTTCCATTAAATTAAAAATTAATTAAACTAAAATATTTGTAAAAAGTCAAAAAATATATCAATAATATTGAAGAATATCTTGGGATTGAGAAACCTCCGCCATCTAGTGGCTCCACTGTTTGCAACATTTGTACATTATTTGTAAATTCAGTGTAGTCACATTGAATCAAAACATCTTCTTTGAATAAGGCGAGTTTCCATAAATTAAGCGCAAAATATTAATAGGTGGGCAAGGTTAAAAGTTCTCGGCCAAGCCCATAGATGGCACTGCTAGAAATGAAATTACTGTTTTGTTATGTTGGTACACTTGTTGCAAAAGTAAATACTAAACGTGAATTTGATCAGACAAATAGTTTGTTTTATACGGCTGTTTAAAGTAAGCGTATTGTGTATTTTTGACAAAATGAATAAACTTGAATACCGTTCCGTCATAAAATTCTTCGCTTTGGATGGTTTATCGCCAACAGAAATTCATCCAAAGTTGGTGAAAGTGTATAAGGAGTCTGCATCTTCATTGTCAACAGTAAAAAATTGGGCAGCTGAGTTTAAACGTGGTCATACATCGATTGAAGATGATCCACTTGAAGGACGGCCAAAAACTGCAACTACCGTAGAAAATATCGAGAACATATACAATATGGTTCTAGATGATTGACGATTAAAAGTGTATGAGGTAGCTAAGGCTGTAAGCATCTCAGAAGAAAGGGTAAGGCACGTTTTAAACGAAGAACTCTTCAGTACGAGAAACTTTTGTGCAAGATGGGTGCCGCATTTGTTAAATGCTGATTACAAACAAATGAAGGAATCGAGTTTCTCAGCAATCTTTGTGCCGTTTTTAAGAAAAATCCAACCGATTTTATGCGCCGATTTTTTTAGGATGGATGAAACGTGGGTTCACCATTTTATACCTGAGTCAAAACAACAGTTCAAGCAGTGGGTAGAAGAAAGCAAAGACAAATGCATCGGCTGGAAAGGTTATGGCTAGTGTTTTTTTGGGATACCAAAGGGATTCTTTTAATTGACTACCTTCCAAAAGGTCAAACAATTAATGGGGAATACTATGCATATCTTTTTGACCAGCGAGATGAAAAAATTAGTGAGAAAAAGCCTAGTTTGCATAAGCAAAGTATCCTTTTCACCAGGACAGTTCACCTGCCCACAAAGGCGCTTTGGCAAAGGGAAAATTGAGGGATTTAAGGTATGAATAAATTCATAATTCATTGTTGGAACATCCTCCCTATTCACCAGATTTGGCTCACTTCTGACTTTCATCTATTCCCTTTTTTTTTTGGCACTACAGCCCATGCAGGGCTTTGGCCTCCAAAATAATCTTTCCCTAAGTTTCCCTATCCAATGCCTTCGTTCTCCATCTTCTTATCCCCAGCTTTCTGAGATCATCTTCGACATCATCCAGCCACCTTCTTTTCGGCCTTCCCACCTTTCTTCTTCCTTCGGGCCTATCTTCATACAATCTCTTTACCATTCGCTCTCTGCCCATTCTTATAAGGTGCCCGATCCATTCCAATCTCCTCCCCTTTATTTCGGATACTATGTCTGGTGCATTGTACAAACTTTTTAGCTCCGCATTAGTTTTAATTTTCCAAACGCCATTAACGAACTTTAGACTGAAAATTTTTCTCAAACTTTTCCTTTCCCAAATGCGAAGCAAATTCTCTTCACATATATTTAAAATCTAAGACTCACATCCGTACATAACCACGGGACGGATTATTGTTTTGTAGATCCTCACCTTATGCTTCCTCCGAAAGCGACTTCGTCCTGAGGACTGAACGTAGAGCAAAGACGCATCTGCTGCCGGCTGCCATTCTTTCTTTTATTTCCCTTGCCATGTCCCTCTGCTGCGTGAACATGGCTGCTAAGTACTTAAATGCTTTTACATTTTCAATGGCTTTTCCATTTATTGTAACAGTTTGTGACCGGCTGATTCTATTGTCATATCTGGATGCTAACAAATATTTAATTTTGTCGAAGTTGATCCGAAGACCCACTAATGCCGCCGCTCCTCTCAAGTTGCTCAAAACAATCTTCTACCGCCTTCATAGTATCTTCCTATTAGAACAACATTATCGGCGTACGCTAGATATTGCATGGAACGATTAATAATCGTACCATTGGGATTCATATCCATTTGTCTTATAACTTTTTCTAGCGCGAGATTGAATAAAATGGTCGACAGTGCATCTCCCTGTCTGAGACCTCTACTTATAACAAAAACACTTCTGAGCAGCCTCCTCGCACTTTAAAGTAAGTGGCCGAGGTTTGAAGACACATCTATTCCCATACCTTAAGAAATTTGTGGCTGGAAAATGTTTTGGGTCAAATGAAGAGGTATTATACCAGCAGTAAATGGATATTTTTAAGATCTTCTAGAGTCGCACTTCAGCGATGGAATCCAGTTATTGGAGAAACGCTGGATAAAGTATATTGAACTAAAGGGAGACAATATTGAGAAATAAATGCATTTAACTCATTTTTCACTACTAGTCCCAGAACTTTTCACCTTGCCCTAGTATGCTTTGGCTCCAACAAATAGTTTCCAGTATATCATATTAATTGATTATATAAACGCTATATTATATTTTATTATATAAATGTTATATTATATTTTATTATATAATCTTTATATTAAGGAATTTTTTTTCTCAATGGCAACTTACTATTGATATTTCTCTTATATAAATTTATATTAAAGTTGTAAAGCGAAATTAATTGGTTCCTTTTATATTTTTTTTTTTTTTTTTCTATTCCATCCACTTTAATAAGAAATTTTTCTCATAACTGAGAAAAACCAATCTTATATGATCCACGTATAGCTAAGGGTTGGAGTAGGAAGTGAAATTCCTTTGTAACAAAAAGACCAATTCTAGCCCGATATAGAAATGCAATAATAGGAAACTTATATAGCAATCCCGGCTATGAAGGTTAATTTGTTGGTCCGTAATCAATACTGGCTATAGGTTATATTTGTGGATAGAGAAGGAGTTTGGGTAAAAACTTGTTATATACGTGTAAAATGGTTCTTGGAAAATACCTTTTATTACTGGAGGGAGCAGTACATTTACTATTGTAAATAATTCAATAGAGACAAAAAAAAAAAAATCTGGTTTTGAACAATTACATGATTTTTTACGGCAGTTAATAGAATTATTTACAAAATTGACAAATTTATTTACATTTAAGATATTTATTTTATTGTCCTGACATAAATATGGCGGTGATGGGGGTAAATGTAGTGATACAGTAGGTAGGTAATACTTGAACTGATTACATTGTAAACCAAAAGAGGATGCCTACAAATTAATATTTAAAATCTAACGTCACAGATTATTTAGAACTATTTGGCCAATATTCCCAAAAAGAATCATTCAAATATGAGTGATAGACAATTATAGTTGAGGTGTGAGCATTACAAGTTTTAATGAGATCCGCAATCATAGATTCATAGAATCCGAAGAGCGGAGAAACACAAAAATGAATTAATCTAGTTACTCGCTACCTAGGCCAGACTAAGGTGGGAGGCTATATAAACAGCTGAGCTAGCCCTACAGAGGATCAGTTTTACAACAATTTTTGGCCAGTCACATCCATTAGCTCTTTATGTTATAAAAATAAAAAGGGTAAATATACGGTTCCCAATTAGGAAAATATACAAGTAACTGTAATGGGAATCATTAAAGATTCATAGAATCCGAAGAGCGGAGAAGCACACATTAAATGAATCAAAAGTTAGTTAATTCTCGCCTAGGCCAGACTAGGGAGAGATTATATCGAACTAGGTTCGATTCATATAAATAGAGCAATTGCATTACAGATTACACCCACCCGACATTGTACGACCAGTGCAACCAGTCAGCAACCTACTATCTTCTCATCACCAGCCAGTCTGTCTGTCTCTCTCTCTCTCTACTTCTATTGTAAATTCCTTGCAGTTTGTGCTTTATTTCATTCAACATTGTTCGGCATATATTCTAGTTTATTTCTCTCAAAACTCTAATTCTCTCTCCATCTCAAAACCATTAAGTTGGTAGCAGCAGTGGGATGGTGTAATGAGATCAGAATCAATTTATAGATTCATAGGATCCGAAAAACGGAGACGGAAAACACACAAATGGAATCTAGTTATTCGCTACCTAGGCCAGAATAGGGTGGGACTCTCTCTCCTTTCTCTCTCTCTCTGCATCTCTCTCTCTCTCTCTCTCTCTCTCTCTCTCTCTCTGTATATATATATCTGAGGTAGGCATTCAGAGGATCACTTTTACAACAGTTTACGACGAATTTACAATCAGTCAGCAACCTTCTCTCTTATTACTCAGCCAGTCAGTCTATCTCTTTATATTTCTCTCGCTATCTGACTTCTATTTTGCTGTGAACTTCTTGCAGTTTGTGTGTTCTTTTCAATTAAACAGTGTTCAGCATATATTCTAGTTTATTTCTCTAAAATCCATTCTTTCTAATTCTCTCTCCTAAAAAAACTCAAACCATTATATAAGTTTCCAAAAAAATCGTTCCAACAATTTTCAAGAAAATTCAAAAAAGAAAAAAAAAACCTATTCTTAAAGTCATAATTCTGGTTAATTTAATTTTCTTCAAAGTTGGAATTTTAGCAAAGAGATTTAATGTTCCCTAAATTGGTGGCGAAATCACAATAATTTTGATGTAACACTTTAATGAAATGCAAAAACGTTGCTTTTCCCATAACATCGAAATAACTATTCTACACGAAAAACATTTCAAAGAAAAAAAATTATAGCATTTTTTTAAGTGGCGTAGGAACTGCATTTTTATAGAAATTTTTCTACAGCTATTGTAGAAAATAACCGGGGAAAATTTGTAATTTTTATATTTCTGATGCATTAAAAAAAAAAAAAATTAGGCATTTAATATTATAAAAAGTGAGCTAGTAAAAGTAATATTAAAAATAAAACGATGAGTTTAAATGAAGCTACCTTATCGATTGTAAGTAGAATAAGTAGAAACTAGATCAATAAGGGAATGATTAATGAGAGAGGTAACGTGTCAAAGAAATAATAGAAGACATTTCATTAAGAATAATAAACCTATCAGAGTCATCAGAGACATTTATCAATTAAGGTACTTCTCTGAGAAGTTTGCGATGGTTGTCGCAATTCGCAAGCAGTTATTAGGCATTCCCAAGGGCGCTGACAGTAATCATGTGTCCACGTTAATGGCCTTCTTTGCTACCTTGGCGACGTGGCAAAAAAAAAAAAAAAAAAAAAGATGTATACATTAAAGCGTAGTATGCAAGTCATTTTAGTATCCGGACCTTGAACTTAATCCTAGAGTTCAGTTGCATTATAAGAAAGTGAAGTGACAGCGGAATTGCAGCTTATCTCCTTGGCTATTTTTGTCTCTCCTCCCTCCCTCCCCAAGTGGGAGATGTTAGGTAACATCAAAAAGGAAGTCATGAGAGGGGATCACTGCCACATGTATTATAAATGCTTGTTTCAATGTCACAGATGATTTTTTTTTTTTAATTTCGATTTCAACTAGAATATGTTTTCTAGTTATATATGTTTCTAGAATAAATTTCTAAATAAGATTTAGATTTCCATTATTGTAATAAAATGGTTATTAATTTGACTAGCGAGTAAATCGGATTTTATTCATTTGAGACCGGTTATTAATTACAAATAATTAAAATTATAGATATTACACTTTTAATTTATCTTACTGCCGCAAGAGGCAGCATAAATTTTGCGGTCATCTCATAATAAAACAAATGTTTTTTGTTTTTTTTTGCAGAATTGTCCGTATTTGTGTGTAATGTGTGTTTTGTAATGAACAAAATAACAACAACAACAAAAATATCTGGAGTGAAACACTCACACAACTTTCTCTTACTCTAGTTTTCAAAATTGTGACTGGACTAATTTTAGAGTTTATATAACAAATTTGATGAAATTCGTTGGAGTTCGTTGAAAACTAGAAAAAAAAAAAATGTTCAGTATTTAAGCGCAATTCCGGTTTACTAATTTTCTTGAAACACGGAATTTTGGCCATCTATTTCTTTCTAATTAATTTTGTTAGGATGGTAGAATTGTATAATCAACTACCATAGCACTTTAGAGAAAAACATAACCCCACCCCTCCCCCAAAAGCCACCTTAAAAGGACATTATCAGGAGAAATGTTTCAAATAAAGGTTGTAGCTCTCTATATGTGTAGTATACGTTGCTACTTTAAAGAAAATCGTTCTCGGGGCCGTTTTCGAGAAAATATCAGAAAATTGAAACATACTTTCTAGTTAAAAACGCACTTTTGGTCATCCCAAGTTTCTTCAAACGGAGAATTTTTTTTATTTTATTAAAAATTACATAATAAACAAGCTGTTAATTAACCTATTATATTATATGCCCTCGCGTCCAGAATATATTTTTATGAATTATATTTAATAAATCAACATTACATGTGCTCCTGTATCCAGAATGAGATGGACACGGCACTTTCACATCACTACACCTACCGAGTGCGGGGTGCCAACCCCGCATAGACACACCCACCCGATTAAGGCTCCCGATCAAAGATGAAGTAAGCAGGCCACCGCAGCCAACAGCCGCCACTCCCCCCGTGCGGCGATCAACTCCTCACTCACACCAAGCTTTTATTACTTAACCTAGAATAAAAACTCACATTCATTCCAGTAATCACATCCACACTAATAAATACTTGCAAAACAATAATTACTTTCATACCGATAAAATATACATATAATAAAAAAAAAAACACCCCTATAAATAAGTATATGCTACCAATGAATTACCAATATACAGATACTAACTGTATATACATACTAAGAATTACAGGTCAATCGTGTAAATAAAAATTGCGTTGGGAAGGGGTACTCAATATTCCACCTTCCCTTGTATTTTTATTCTAAAATAATTCAATTACTGTTAGATTCTAATGTTATTTTCATATTTAAATCTAATTAATATTATTTAGATGATAGAATTGTATAGTAAACTAAAATAGCACTTTAGAGGAAAACCTAACCCTACCCCTCCACCAAAAGTGCCCTTAAATGAATTTTTTTCAGAGAAATGTTTAATGTAAAAGTTGTAGATATTTTTATGTGTACTTGATATAACAAGTTTGAAGAAAATCGTTAGAGCCATTTTTAAAAAAAGTGGGGGAAAAAATCCTGTAAAGTGGTAATTTCGTTGAGGAATTTTGACATATAGACTATTGTTGGGATCCCACTGTGATACCTAAACGGAATATCAAGTTTGAACTTTTTTACGAATTTTCATTTTTGAGCTATGCTGTTCTCACATACACTCAGACACAGACCATTTTGTAAAAACAACTTTTTTTCGATTCAAGATACCTCAAAACGGATATTTCCGGTGAAAACTTGATATCGAAAATGACAGGATTACAATACTTCCTCTTATTAGGAGTAAGAGGAAGTAATAACGATATAGTTAATGACATAATTTTTTTTTTTTTTTGGTTGAAACAGATATATAAATTATTTAATTAAGTTTTATTGTTTTATATCAAAAATCTTTTTTTGGTATTGAACTATTTTTTAATATTGAGATCATCTCTACTATTAATATTGGTATCAAATTGTTTGTTGATATAAAAAGCCCTCTTTAATGAGGAGTTTTCAACTTTTTTAGTGACTGAGTAATTGAAGTTGTGTTGTATCTCTCTGATGGGCTTGTTGAGTTAATGAGGTATTCGTGCTGTCGTGTGTCTGGGGGTCATTCATGTTTTCATTCAGTCTGGTGACCAAATATCTAGATATAAATCCCAAATAATTTTTTTGTCATGGCATCCCGTTACAAGGGATTCTGCAAATCATTCTGGTGATTTGTTCTTGTGGTTGTAGATTTGTCTTTCAATCTGTTTTGGTTACAATTTATTAATGGGTTTTCTGAACAATATAATGTCGCTGAGATGTCTTAATTAATATTTCGTGTAGCTTTAGGTAGATAGGGTAAAGCTAGGAGTGATAACGGGGGTAGGAGAGAAGACACAGGCAGGCTTTGCTTCTCTTATTTGGCGTCATGGAAGTTAGTCCAGGGAATAGAGAGATCAGAAGCGAACGTATTGCAAAATTTTTCAGTTATTTTGTGTGTTCTTCTGTGTGCTACGAACATTTATACGCATCAGCTATATCCGGTGGAATACCTGAATTTTCATAACGCATTAGTAAATTTTTATATACTATATTAATTGCAATTGAAATGAAAGATTTCCACGCTATAGTTAAAGTTGGACTCGTAGCCATAGTGTTTACCAAGTTTCATTTCGATCAACCATGTTACCTTTACAGAGGAGAAGTCTCCTCTGCCATAGTAGGAGAGACGGCCAAATGTAGTGTATTTGTATTTTGTTTCTGGAATAAATGAGAATGTCTTTATTTTGAAGAATAACATTTTTACTTTCTAATACTCCTAAGTAAGAGGAAGTATTGTAAACGTGTCAAATTTTCGATATCGAGTTTTCACCGGAAATATCCGTATTGAGGTCCCCTGAGTCCAAAAAAGTGGTTTTTAGGCAAAA